>JAVYIG010005085.1:0-145018 GCA_035222895.1 Strongylocentrotus droebachiensis | reverse complement strand
TAAGATATTATTATCATTATCATTATCATAACGAAGTTGCTTTGTCCCCCCCCCCCCCCCCTCCGCATCCGCCCTCCTTCTTAAACCCTCACTACGCTAGTATGCCCACCTCGTCACCCTGTCTGAACAATAGTTATTCAAATCATCATTGGCCATATAGTATATACTAAATTAGAGTATGTTTGTTTACAGAAACATAGGCCTAGTTTACAGATAATGGATAAATCATATTGCAATCAATAGATCTGCGTTTGACTATGTACAAAACAAGCATTAATGTTGTAATAATTGTAAGACTTGAATAAATGTCGTGAATAAATTAATAAATTAATAAATTAATTAAAAAAATGTTTGAATGAAGACAAAAATACATGAATAAACGAATAAATACAAAATGAGTACGCGCAGTTTACAGTTTTACAAAAAATGTTCACGAAGGATTGGAAGCCCAACAATGTTTGTATAGGATCCTTTGTGGCTTCACCCCCCCCCCCCCCCCCGCCAGCCCCCACTACCGATAATAAAACGGTAAAGATGGAAAAACCTATTAGTCAACACACTCTTCTAAATTTTATAAAAACAGAATAAATGAATACGAAAACAGTTCTTTCAAGAAATGGTCGATAATAAATGTTTTGCCTTCTGTTTTCTATATAAACAGGAACATTTAATATACGCAGTGTCCTAGAGACAAACCTAAATCTGAAATTACTTTTGATCTCAGCGATTTTATATTTGTTTCCTTCTCCGCATAGTCTTTAAACTGAAGGAATTGATTGGGCTTCTCCCGTGATACTGTATGTTACAAGTGCATATCGGTTGATTTACACTTAGAGTGATTTTCAGCGTTATTTTTCAGTCATTGCTACTTTTGAAAACTACATGTAGAGCAAATTCCAAACACTGTTTACTTTAAAAAGACTTCATCATCAATCATAGCTGAATAGGAAAACAAGGTATCATTGTAATTTTCTTCTTAGTATTTCTTGTATGCTACCGATTTGAATAACGTGTTTATCATTTTAAAGTAGTCTTTTAATACTTCATCGTGTGTGATTTGATATTATTGATTGAGCGAATCGTGATTTTCTATATACGAACGAACAAATGAACGAATGAATGAATTATTAATAATAGTAATAATAACTTTTACTTATATAGCGCTTTTCATAAGACATTTATATCAAAGCGCTTTACAATATTGATACAAGTATAACTCAACAGAGTAATGACAAGAGAACAAATTTAAAGTGAAATTAGCAAACATAAGATAACAAGGTAAGGTAACAATTTAAGAACTAGGTTGAGTATGCATTTTCCATTAGGTAGGTTTTTAACTTTGATCTAAACAAAGTAATATCAGAGATGCAACGGATGGAGGCTGGAGAGAATTCCACAAACGTGGAGCAGAGCATGAAAAGGACCTATCACCAAAGTATTCTTTCCCCAAGGGTGCCCAAAGGGCGCCGAATTGGTATACCATGACCAGGTGGCCGTGGGGGGGGGGGGCGGCATACGAGAAAGCTGAGCGGCCCCCATCCTCTCGATGCAAGGCAGCTATAGATTATACCCCCCCCCTCAGAATGGGAAGATTTTAGGGAGATATAACAGCAAACCATGTGTGTGAGTGTGGGGGGGGGGCTGGAGTGTCGCTTATTTTCGAAAGTCAGACAAAACAAATTTAAACGATTGAAGACATTGCAGACGTTGGAACCATGAGTCCTGACATAAATGTACTTAATTGTTTAATGTTTCCTCCTTTTCTCTTTCTTTAATTCTCTCCTTAGTATTATTTTGTGTATGAATTATTTTACGCTTTCTCGCTTTTAATTTTTGCATAGATCTGAAGGTGTTGTATATTTCTAACAAGTTTGTTCGTGCTTTCTATACGATCCGGTTACTTCCATCTACAGTACAACAATGTGTCATTGATTTCATGCACAACATGTATTGTTTTTACAGTAGATAATGATTTTTTATATTTTAATTCAAATAATGTACTTAGTTTGTTAGTATACAATTACTGGAGACAGACTTTATAAGGCCCGGCCTTCCTGTCTAGTCTCCAAATACTTTCATTAATGTACTTTTCTCTTGTTCCTCATGTCTTCTCCACTTGTGTTTTTCTCATGTTATATATTGATACATGTATTATATTTTAACTTTTATATGTTTGTTTTCCTTCGTATATTTTTAATGAAAGTATTGAATAAAGTGAACTTGAACTTAAAAGTTTTTTCCGACAGTATTTTTTCTTTCGGCCTACATTTCAGCCGTTTGTATTCATTCTATACAATCTAGGAGG
Source organism: Strongylocentrotus droebachiensis (assembly GCA_035222895.1). NCBI lineage: Eukaryota > Metazoa > Echinodermata > Echinoidea > Camarodonta > Strongylocentrotidae > Strongylocentrotus > Strongylocentrotus droebachiensis. The sequence continues at coordinate 142,713 of JAVYIG010005085.1, read as the reverse complement.
TATCTTTAAAAGAGACGCAGATTGTGTGTCTGTACAATGCTATCATGAAAACACAATTATCATACACAGTCGAATTCAATTAAATTTGATTCATTTTTTTATCAATTCAATTCGAACGCACGACAGCTAAATACGTACAGTGCGAATTCAACGTTGCATACAGTTTGAACCTTGATACATGGTCCACATGTATTTGTACAGCATAGTATTCCATGGACCTAGTACGTGCATTATATTACCATGGAGCTGTATTTAGGGTAGGATAATATTGGAGTACATACGAGAAGAAGGACTTAGACCGTCCTCGTCAAAACAGTGTTTCAATGATTAACAAAAACACTTTAATTTTGATATTTTCAGAACAGGTACGGACATGACGTAGTTTATTGAATATTGAATGCTCATGTATAGTTAAAGTTCTTTCTCCCATGCAATTGATAAAAAATATTATAACATCAAAGTGTGTGTTTGGATAATAAGTATGATAATATACATGTACGTATAGGAAATATAAGATTCTTAGAACTTCATAGTGTGCAGGCTTGAAATTCAATAACGGGAAATAACATAATGTTAAAGCACTAACCAACTGTAAACATCAGTATCATATTGTTATAAAATGATTGATTACTCTTATTTCTATTTGTATTTTCACAAGACTACAAGATTTGAGAGTAAACCATTTTGATTCGCGAATATGAAGATCTGAAGACCATCAAAATTATGAAGTCCGGTCTGGAGACCAGTTTCTTCTTCTTCTTCTTGTTCTCGATCACATGGGCCGCATCATACACACACGTAACTACAATCCAATTTAAATATTTTTTAAGTAATGATATTTTCTCTATCTGTCTGCATTTTAACAAGGCTGTTTTGCAAGATAACTACTTTAGCATCGCGAAAATGATATAAAGACCATCATACATCCCTACAACTATAGTCCATGATAAACAAGGCAACCTGAAATAAAAGAGACTCCAGTTTTCTATACATTATTACAGGTGGATGAGAAAAATATGACACTTACCATGATAACAATCAGACGAAGCACTGTGTTTTGATTTCTCTTTCCCCGATTATCAAAATGCTGTGTTTATTTTCGATCCGCTAACAAAAACACAGATATAATATATGATAATAATAACATTGTCTGGATATATACTCGTGAAGGTCCTGCCTTGCCTGCTGTCAGCAGGCTATATCCTGTTTGGAGTGATATTTGCGGGTAGTAATATGATCTGATCTCACTACCACAACAACAATATCAAGGTCGGTACACACCAGTGACCACGATTTGGCATCGTCATTAGCGTTTGAATTTTTTCTTTGAATTCGTGTTAATAACCCCAGAGTAAACAATTGCAATATGCACTCTATCGGACCAGCATCCTAGAACACGAATGCATTATGCGAAAAATACAGAAGAATTTATGAACAAGATTAGACGAGCTGTAAAACTTATAAAAACTTTACCATTTTTTGTTGCGGGGGGGGGGGGGGGGTGAGGGTGGAGGGTGAGGGGGAAATGAGCTCAACACAATTCGAGAAATAACGAGATCAATGAAATATGTAGTTAGCACGTACGAAATTTCAACGCATTCCAAGGGCAAACGAAATGGGATTTCATTGTGGCTAAAATGCGATTACTTTGGGTATGACGTTCATTGGCGTAGCACCTGGGGTGGGCAGTAAAGCTAACGCCCCCATTCGCATTGCCTAAAACAAGACATGGAAGGAAACGGAGGGGGAGGGGAATGGAGATAGAGAGAGACTAGACGGAGAGAAAAGGGAAGGGGTGAGGCGGGAAAAGAGAGAAAGACAAAGAGAGAGAGAGAAAGAGAGAAAGAAGGAGTGAAAGAGATAGAAAGACAGAAAGAGAGGTGGTGAGAGAAGAGAGTAATTAGAGAGAGATTAAAGACAGGGATATGAGAGGGACAGGAAAAGGGGAGTGGCTATAATCTAAATGGGAAATAACGTGAAATGCTCTCAGTCAATATTACCTTGCATTTCTTCCATCCCCCCCCCCCCTCCCTCAATGGGCTCTTGAAAAAAACTATTTTACGGGGACAAAAAACACAATACAGTCTCCTTGCATGGACTATTATGATACAACGTCAGCTGACAAATGTAAGATTGAAGAGAATTAACTAAACGCAGTGTACCATACCTTCGTTTGTTTTGTTTTTTCGTTTTTTTGTTGTTTGCCTTTAATACTTTAGTTCCGATTGAAAATCAGTTACCGAAAAAAGATCGGGGTCATGATCCGAGCGATGTCTGACGGAGACAATTAGGGACCTTTAGATTTGCGTGGACTGATACGTGTGACGTCCATTCAAGGCAGTGCATTAGGCTGTCGATCGTTGCAATCCCCATTGTCTTCGTGCAAATCTAAAAGTCCTTAATACCCCCGCCAGACCTGTTCAATGAATAACTTCCATTGCCTCACGTTCTTCATTTACCATAAATCGCTTACTTTCTCTCTCCTGAAACCACCTTTCTCTCTCTCCCTCTCTCCCTCTCTCTCTCTCTCTCTCTCTCGCTCATTCAAGGATTACCACCACGGTCCACCAACAACAAAAATGAACGCGTTTCAAAAGTAACAGTTTACTTTAATACACGTCATTTTCGTTCTTTTTCGGGGTTTAACCTCGCATAGCTTATATTGATTAGTTCTTACTGACGATAAGGTTTCATGACGATATTGCCATTGTATCCGATAATCCGTACTGGTACCGGATATAGATCACATATTTGGCATAATTCGTCCTTCGAAGTAATTTGAAACAAACAAATGTTATTCTCATTCTCGAACTTATCGCAATTAAATATAGTTGTCACTGTTCCTTATAATTGAGTGTGTTTATAAAAAGACTTCAGATAATCACCCAAACTTCTGCATTCACCAAAAACGTAAAATGGGGGGGGGCGTCCATCGTTGTTCTAGAATCTAGAATACTGTCATACTATCGATTTAATATATAAATCTCTCTATATTCTTCTTCTTCTGTTCCTTCTTCTGCTTTTATCCTTCTTTTGTTCTTTCTTCTTCTTCTTCTTCTTCTTCTTCTTCTTCTTCTCCTTCTTCTTCTTCTTCTTCTTCTTCTTCTTCTTCTCCTTCTCCTTCTTCTTCCTTTCTTCACATTTGTATTCTGACTATTGAAAAACAATTATTCGTATTAAACAGGTGAATGAAATAATTTGTAACGAAGCACGTAACAGAAATGTTTGCATTAAGTTTAATTACATTACGAAAATGGCATAAAAGTTAATGTGTACGTACGTCTTCTGAAATGTTATACAATCTATACACCAACGGCGCGTTCCATTAAAAAGACAGGTGGAAGCTCAAGTCTCAGTCTCAGGTGTAAAACAAGAGCTATTTATGAAGCATCGTTATCAATGTATTTTTAAAGTTTGGGCGATTATTCTAAATTAATGAAAGCAGCATTTGTCGATGTTTAAAATCTCTGTGAATACATGTATTTGGGGTTGTGCGTACAATATCCTGGCGACAAACTGGATATGTTTTCGGCTAGATTTGAGTTATATATGTCAAATAGTCATGTAAGTATTTTTCTCAAGTTTATTTCAATTTGATTTGCCACTATACTATCAATCCGCTTCTAATATAAGTTATTCAAACATATTTACAGGTTTTGTTTCTCTTTTAATACGTTCTATATTATTTTGACAGCGTCTAAAACCAGCAGCTTGACCTGAATGTAGGTCTACTGTGCGAGACATCAGTGAGAGGGACTTTAATGCGGTTGTGCCCGCTTTTTGTTGACGTGGTACCGCGATTATTCAGCAGTTTAAACCGCATCGCGCCTGCCCTACTCCACGCTGATCTGCACTGCGGTAACATGGCCGAAACACCTAGGCGATCCTAGCCTTTAAACAAGGCCAAATGTCTGATAGACGCCGAGCGAAAAAAGAGACCAATCGCGAAAACCTGAGTGAACGCCAGTGCGAGAATCACAGTCAAGTACGGTCGTCACTCGGTCGCGCGTTCAACCCGGGTGCGCAATTTTTTTTTACACGCTAGCCTGGCCATTTCTATGATAAACACCATGGAAACGACTAATATTAGTCTAGCAGCCTACATGCGAGGTGCATGATGTACATCATGCATGACAATCATCAGATAAAGACATAGCTGGCCCTTGTAAATGAGACAGTCATCGCAGCCATCGGGCGATGGAATTCAAGAACTTAATTTATTTTGATTTAATTTAGGAACTTTACATTAATCTTGATCTAAGGAGACACGAACGAACGAACGTTCAGCTAGAGAGCAACTCTCATATCCCTGTAGCAACCAAAGACTGCGGTAGTGCATGCCTATGTGTAGGCTTTACCACCAGCGCACTTTTACGAGTATTACGGCGAAACTGGCCAGGCTAGCGTGTAAAAAAAATATTCGCAACCCGGGTATCTAGACTCATCTCAGCCGCTTAGCCAGAGTCACGAGGCCTTGTCAAAAGGCTAATGCGATCCAGGTATGTCCAAAAAATGTATGAAGATTGAAATTGATATATTGATATATGTAAAGCATAACATTCTACATTATATAGTATGTATATTTTGTATCCCTTTTCTTTTTAACTTAAACTTTTTTGAAGTAGGCCTAGAAGCCCGTTAAATTGCAAAATGTGAACCGTAATCATTTAAAGGCCGTGTAGCTTGGCAAATACTGGTTAACGCCACCTAGGTCTTCTTTTGGACAACTACACGTAAACGAATAGACTTGTTTAATGGTAGTTAGCGACTTCATCTCGATATGGTCAACGTCCGCGAAACAGACCGAAGTTCTCCTCACGCTTGGGTTTCGCGTATGTTGCACGCACGTACGTGATTACTGCGGTCGCGTCGTCGCGATCCGTAGTCTTTCCCGATTGGCCCCGGCCCCGAGCAGGCGCGTACGCAGGATTTTTTCAAGGGGGGGGGGGGGGGGGGGGTTAACATTTATAAATAAGCGGGGGGGGGGGGGGGGGGGGGTAAGAGGACACTTTTTTTTTTTTGGTCTCGAAATTTGGAAATTTGACATTTTGGTCAGTTGGGGGGGGGGGTAAGGTCACCTTTTTTAGGTCAGTCGTGGGAATAATTATTATTATTTATTTTTTTTTAATAAAAAAAAAAAATAAATAAATAAAAAGAGGGGGGTTTTAGACTTTGTTTAGGGGGATTTACATACATAAAATTACCAAAGGGGGGTGTTAACCCCCCCCCCCCCCCTGCGTACGCGCCTGGCCCCGAGTCAGGCCACAGGAAAGACACGAAGTCTCGTCAGTATACATTCTCTTTAATTCTCTCACTGAGAGTCGTTGAGGGTCAATCAATTAGAGGTTTAATGTCTCTTTTAAAAATGACAAAATGAATATATTCAATACGATTACCCAATAAATCTATTACCAAAACGGAATAAATAAAGTAAAACACATCTGTCAGAACAAACATTACAAATGTATAAACAAAATCGGGACAGGCCGAAAATTGAAGGAAGGGGACGACTAATTAATCATTGTTCTTTTTTGGTCTAAAGCTAAAAGTCTGTTTATTTCAAACGTTTTAAAAGCATTATGTAATGCAAAATCAGAATACAGAAACATTTATGCCTTACTTTATTTCAATATATTTAATTGATTTATCTCATTCGATTATTTTCATTTGTAGGATAGAATATCCTGATCATGTCACAGGGCGAATCCCCTTTGTGCCAAGCCCCAAATCCCCCGTGCCAGGTTGTTTGGGAGATAATCTAATTAACGCGAGGGTTCTATGAATACCGAGTGCAAAATACACAGCACAGTCCAATGAGCATGAACAATAACTGATATTACGAATGCTGCATTGCACGCACATGGCACTCAAGCGATAGCTCTCTCGCATGGACAAAGCAGTATAACGATAGCGTGCATGCAGCCTCATTGGCAGGCTATGAGTTAAATAGGCTCCACTTACATCACATTAAATACAAAACATAGACCTAAAAGGAAACTGAGGTGCAGTTCTCTGTGCGTGTTAGGAGAAGCGCCCTCTCTTGTTTGTACATGTATCTAAAACGGGGATTCCCACGTCTCAGTCTGGCGCAATCCAGGCAGGGTAATTCACGGTGACGTGTCAATTGAGCAAACGGTTGTTTACATCTCACTATCTATTATTATTACGACGTCATTGTATGTTTGTTCCTCTGATAACCACATATTAGGTAGGTTGAATCATTATCTTCCATTTATTTTCTTTCCAAAATGATGGTATCGTATACTGTTCATCTCTTAGAATAAAAGTTGATGAATGCACTTTTAAGTCTAGATCGTACTATCAGGGTCTCTGGTAGAATAGATTCTAGAATGTGACGAAATTGTGTCTGAGTAGTGAGTATTGACATTCTAGAATATGAAGAAAGTGTGTTTGATTAGTGAGTAGTGACAAAGTATAAGCACGGTTGATTATTAGCATATCAAAACAAGCCTTGTGTCACTTTCCTGATAGGCGGTCCGAAGAGTGCAAGGTAACCATATTAAATAAAATTCACCTTTATCATTTCTATCGACGATTTGGGGATTCGTCAAAATGCCAAACGGATGAAACGGTAGTCGTGTTCTGTTCAAATCGAGAGTTATCGAGGCTCTGACTAAAATGCTATGTTAGATGTAAAACGCAAATGAATTAATAAATATATTTGTCGGTGTGGAGTACAATCTATATCGATAATGTCTGTTAACGGTTGCATGATGGAAAGTAGGCCCATTATGAAATATGTGCTAGTTATTATACAGTAACAAGACCCCCATAAATAATAATAATAATAATGTTAATGGAGATGATAATGATAATAATATCAACAATAATAATGGGAATAACAATAAAAACAATAATAATGATAAGAAAAAAGAAGAAGAAGAAGCTAGAAAATGAAGGAAAAAAAATAATAAGGGTCTGATATTGCTGTCTGTAAAACGGAACTCTTTTTTGAGAGAAACTGACTTCAATTAATTCCAAATTGCGTATCTTTATTTTTAGGACACCTCCCTCCCTCAAACAAACACAAGGGTCTGTTTCATTCGTAGTATTGCTTCGCCGCGTCTTCCTTCCCAACGTTATTACTCGTTGGGAAAGAATACCTTCACAATTGTATTTAACTCGTACAACCACCACACTTTCTCTTTAATTTATAAAGAAATGCATGTGAAAACGTGTCAAGTAGCTACCTGAAACTTGCTGAAAATCTCATTTGCTGAAAAGCACAATGGAATTTCAGCATTGAGCCCGTGTGTCGTGCACATGGTCGAACTACCAGCTCGTTTTTATTATCTTTTTGTGCTCATTACTAGTCTTATCAATTTAACATTGATATGAAGGTGTATTTTTATACGAAAAATTATTTTTCGACTTTAATAAGGATAACTCAAGATTTCTCGAACAAAATTGAAGAATACCTAACTTTTAAAGGAATATGTCTGCAATATTGTACGGAAGAAAAATAACTCGTAGGCACATTCTTTTAAAACTTAAACAATTGTATTATCAGCCGTTTCTTTTCTAATAGAAAACAAAAGACCAGAATAATTTTATGAACAGGCGTTTGTTTGGTTGTATCATGAGTTAACTCTCAAAATTTCACGGAATCACAAACCAATAACATTTGGATGAAACAATGGACAAAAGCGTTCATCTTGTAATCAAGTATGTGTGTTTTCTTTCTCGTTTGTCTGTAGGTGACAACGTGACATCACAACTGGAAGTACCAACGGTGTATGCCTGAATGTTAACTTGCACAGCGGCCACAAGAACAGATCAGAAGAGAACAGCTCGATATGGCGTCAGCATTTGGTGATATTTTGGCGACATCCCCGTGTGAGCAATGCGGGAACGCCACAGAAGGCACCATGAGCTGTTCTGTCCAAGACAGCAAGAACCTCTGCCAGGGTTGCTTCCAAGACCTGCCACAAGCAAGACGAGAAGACATTGGCGATCCAGAATGGGTTTGCGACATTCACTTACACCGTAAGGCCGATATCTTTTGCGAAACATGCCAGCTTGGCTGTTGCAAAGAATGCGCAATCGAAGTTCACCAAGGCCACAATGTGGTGAATGTGTTTCAGCTTGCAGAAGAAATTCGACGTGACCTAACCGAGCAACTGCAAGAGGTTGGCAAGAGGGCAGAGAGACTGTCAGAACTACGACGGAAGATTGAAAGTTCCTTAGGAAAAATTGAAGAAGCCCCTAAATTAGTGGATACAGTTGTTGATGAAATCAAGGAAGAAGTTTTAAAAAACCTTGAGAAAGAAAATAACAGTATCGAATGGGAGACACAGCAGAATATAATACATCAGTTGAGAAGAAGGGACAACATGCTGAAACTTGCGAAAGAAGAGGCAGATCTTGATATTCAGAGGATCCAGGAAATTCAGCGTAGTATTAGTACCGGTCTTCTAGAAGATGCAGAAAAGAGGAGATGTAAGATACAGAAGGCAGAATCGAAACTACTGGTCGGTCAACAAGCTTGCGAAAGCGCCAATCTAGAGATTAATCTTTTGCTTGAGTCAACTCCAAAAGAGCTTGCATGCCGCGGAAGACGACTCGGTGGCTTGGTAAAGGCAGTCTCAGCGTTTCAGTGCCAGAATGATGTCCTTGATTGCTGCAGAGAAGTTGAGGCTGATCTCCCCAAATTGAAAGTGGAGAAAGATAATTTTTTTGAAGCCAGACCTTTATCACCATTAGTGAAGTTTGTGCTATGTATTATTGTTGTATTCTGCGTTGCAAATGACGCACGAGGTGATTACAGATATGAGTACAATCGCTTGCTTTCATCTGAATCGATGACTAGCTTCATCATGTTTTGTTCATACTTTCCTAAGTATAGTGCTGCGAAGTGTTTTTTATTAACGATATTACTACCTGACTGCATGTATGACTACCCAATTATGAGGAAAACATCATTCATGAAGCAACTGAAATCTTGCTACAAGATGGTTCAATGTGGTATAGAATTTTGGCTACTGACAGTTCTTTTCCTCATTTTAGTGAGTTCCCCAATGTATCTTTTACAAGTGAAATCGGTGAGTGCAAACGTTGTATCTATCATTTCCATCTTGCAGTCCTTCTCTTACTTGTATGGTATGCAGAAATCAAAGAGATTCAAAGACTTTTGGGATTATCAAGAGCTTTATAAATTTTGAAGTTTTTGTTTGTTTTCCAACATATTCGAGCAATGCACCTCTGTTATGCATACAAACTTTCAAAACTTAAAGGGATAGTTGAGTTCTGTTGCAGAGAAAAACTGAGTGTCAAATTTGAAAGAACAAAAATTCATCTTCGTTTGATCAAAATCGGTTCAGAGACGGCTGAAATATCCATAAATATAACGATTTCTAATATTTGTGTACCACCACAAATATTTGATCATTTGAAAAAGCCGTTGAAAAAACGAAATAGCGCCTTCTACGATTTGTGTTGGCTTTTTCGTGTTGGTTATATTACGCACAATCAGCCGGCTCATGTATTGTTATTATTAATTAATAATGATTAATGGTCACCATTATTTTTTGAAAATGGAGCTGAATTGGTATGATCGTATTGGCTAAATTTCACACGTTTTGGGATCTAAAATTACCTGCATAGCAATTTAGGTCCTAAAAGGGCACTAGAAATGTCATAGATAAGAATAAGAGCAATAACCATGCACTTCAAAGGCATTTGCGGTCTGAAAACAATACTCAACTATCCCTTTAACAATGCATGGATTGAGTGTGACATAATCACACCTTTGTCTAGGCTCAAGACAGATAATCGTAGCACAGGAATAGCTGAACGTGACTTATGGTGTCTCAATTGTAATTCATTTGTTTCTGATTTTAGTAGCTTTGGTTGCATTTGCTTGTAAATGTAAATACATGTAGACGTTATGCGTGTAGATGTAGATCCCACTTCCGTAAGCATACATTGTATAAGTCACCATAGTACGACAAAATCCAACTATCGTTAAATCGTTACTAGGCCGTATCTACAATGTTTGCAACTGTATCAGTTTTGTTGATGATGTTGTAATTCAACGTACACGTATGTTTAAATCAGGATATCCGGTTTGGCCCTTAGAGAAATAGAAAGAAATTAATTAACATTGGACTAAACAAAAAACAATGAATAACAGGAAAACGTACATACTTAAAAAGGTAAAGTTGTCAATCTGATCTTGATATTTTGATATACCGTGTGCTTTTCTTGGTGTTGTTAATTGACTCATTTTTATGAATTGTTTTATGTGTTGTGAACTTATAATAATATAATCTTTATAGATAATTATATTCAGAATTTGAATGAATGAGAGTGTATACCAATAACATTGCTCAAATTTCCTTTTCTTGTATTTCCCAAGAAAGATAGTGTGGGAGAAAAACAAATAATCCACGTGACATGTTAAACAGAAAGAAACTTTGAGAAAATGTGATTCAATTTAATGAAAACGGTGAATGAAAATAAGAATCATTTATCATTTGTCCATCTGTGCATGTGAATTGTATATAGGTCGTACTTGTTATGTAATAACAAAACGAACAATGTGTAAATAATTGAGAAAATGTAGGCTATATATTCATGTACATAAATCTCAAGTGCATGTAGTTTATATGTATTAATTTTGTTGGTCAAGTCCAAGCTCTATGATCCCATACGTTACCGATCAAATTTAAGATATCAGTGTATATGATGACTGTATTGGAGTTTGAATCAGAAAAAGCATCAAATATAATTATATGATTTTATGTCATGTTCATAATTTCATAATCAAATTCACGAACACTTGGTAACGTACAAGGCTTGCAATGTACTGGAATTGCGATTGAATATTCAAAGAAATAAGATGTCACTGATTTGGGAAGAAATGCAATCTATTATATCTTTGACCTGAGTCACAATATATTCGAGCTCTTAACACGATATCAATTCATATTGACACTTCCATAATACATTGTAAAGTATGAGACGCACCTTGGCCTTGACTTTGTACATACTGTATCTCATATAGAGGGGAAGTGTTTGATAGCTGCATCGAAGTTAGAGGGATTATGATTTAATTGAGTACAACAAATAAAATGAACATTAATTTTAGCGTGTTTAGAGGTTGATAGGTTGGACTACTGATCATAATATGCATCTTTATTTACTTTTAAAACAACTTATTACAATGATGATTCGACCACATCTGTAGATCACATCTGTACATATATTCTTCAAAATCCATATAGGATTTGTATAACATGTTTCGTTTTTAATCGAATGAAAATGCAGCAGCAAAAAACTAAGTGTTGTTTCTTTCTGCAGATTTTATTACAGTACGGTAGATTCGTCGTATTTACCCATTGTAAAAATCTATATGATCATGATGAATATCACTTCTCTTTTTTTTTCTGGCAAGGAGGTTATGTGCATGTAAATAAACAGGATTACTATTCGCGTAGTTTATGTGGCGGAGAAAATTCCTCCTCTGGGCGTCGGTGTATTATATTGGAACTATATGCTGTATAAAAAAATATAAAAAATAATAACAGGCTTACATAATTGGAAGATTTTTTTGAAATTAGCAGTGGAGAAAAGGGTGACAAGTCGTGAGAGGGCTAGACAAATTGTTGAGGAGACAAAACCACCGACAACCAATGGTCAAAAGTCTTTTAGCATAACTTGAAGTGAGCTGACAAGAAATTGTAAATGATTAAACTTTATGCTTTGCATCAACTACATTCATGAATATTATACAAGTGTAAGCATTAAGCTGTATAATGGATTTTAGTCTTCCACTTTAAAGGCATGTGAATAATTACCAATAAAATAAACTTCCTAAAATATATATGTTTGTAATTTTTAATATTTATTTTTCACGTACTGTCTGATGAAGACGTTTGAAAATGAGATGCAGAAAAACATTCAATGGAACAGGAATACAAAATAAAAGGTCATACTTGATGCATGGAGAATGGAGTAAATATAAAAGAAAGAGATAGACAGATATAAAATGTTGGTGACAAATTGCAGTATTTATTACATTGCTTGTGCTTGTATGTTGTGAAAGTGAAGTAGTTTCGAAGAAGCCCCAAATGTACTGAGGTTGCCAGACAATTGAGTGCACTCACTCTTTTTTACCGTGATTTTGGGCCGCTCTAGCCCATAACTTTGCAAAAACTTTGCAGCTACAGAAGTCTATTATCATGGTTATTGAATTAAAGTATGATCATTTGAACAACTCACACACAAATAGATAAGTTGTGAGCTTACCCTTTTTCGAGGACGCCTCCTAGATCTCCATCTCCTGAACATGACGATATTTTCTTTCTTCCAGAGCACAAATAATTCAACAAAAAATATGAATATTCAATACCGGTTGAAAGTGGTCATCTATTTGTTTTCAAACCGCCAAGACTATAATGTCAACCCGAGATAGAAACATCTGAGTCAACGAATGCGGTTACCGTCTCAGTTTCTATAGTCGATCAAACTGTAGCTTTTGGCTCTTCGAGAACCACTGGCCACCAACGGTGTTAGCAAACGAGATTTATTTCGAAATGAAGCTAGAAGATTCATTCCTGCTGCTTAAGTTTTTTTTTACAAGTTGAATTAACCTGAGAGTTGCTAAGTACTGGCAGCCATTCTATGTTTTTATTACAGGGAGGTAGCCATGGCAGCAGCATTGGCAGATGCGTTTTAAACCCGATTCAGTGAAAATTAAAAAAACATCAGTTCCTTGCTATAATTCTTTTTTTTGCGTGATAAAACGTTGAACTTTCGCTGTTCCTCACACACCCCTTTCTATCTCTCTCTCTCTCTCTCTCTCTCTCTCTGTCTCTCCGTATTTCGTGTTCATACCTTTTAGCCGGTAAGGTATTGTAAATCCGAATGAATTTTATGTGCTAAATCTTCTTCTTCTTCTTCTCTCTCTCTCTCTCTCTCTCTCACTCTCTTTTCTCATCAGTATAAGTATTCAAAATTATCATGACTATCAGCTATGTACCAATCCAATATCACTGGAAGTAAGTAAGTTGTATTATTTATATTCCAGAATACACAGATACAGATACCTGTATACGGACTTTTCTATCAATGAAACTGGAAAGGGAATCCTATGACGTTGATATATTATTATTATAATTATTATTATTACTCACTAAATACGCATCCTAAATACTCCTTTCTTTCTTTTTCACTGTAAATAGTCTTTGTTGCGTTTTTGTGTTTAGAATGTCCTTTTTTCACTCTCCTTTATTTCACTTCCTTCCCCATCGCTGGAACTATACAATCGCATAAATATCCATCTTCTTTCTTTCCTCACATTCTAATCAAACACTCCTTCACTTTTCTCTCGAACACACTTGCCATCACCTCACTTATCTCCCTTTTCTCTCTCCCTCTCTCTTCTCACTCTCTCTCTCTTCTCTCTCTACCTTCCTCCCCACCCCTTCTCTCTTCATAGTTATATTTGATTATTTTCTTGTTCCTCAATCACTGTGTATCCAGCCTTCAGTTGCCATGGTAATGTGCCCCCACGTGGAAAGTTCTCAGTACAACGTTCATTGCGTTTATTAAACCTAATTCTTGTTTCCTAAGAATTGACGTAATGATACCACAAATTTCCGATTAAGGGTCGCAATGATTGAAGGCGATATTTATTTCACTAGCCAAGAATTACTAGCTTTATTATATCAAACGTCAATGGCGTAGCGTGGGTTTCATGGGGGGGGGGGCGTCTTTAGTCTTCTAGATAAGCGTTTTTCAACCCCTTCTTTGCAAGTCACGGCACCCTTTTACGAGTTGAAAAGTGATCGCGTCACTCCAATCCGATATTTATCAAAGAGGAATTGTTTTCCATTCCTAGTATACACACCTTTATGGTAAAAATGTTCTTTATTCATCAGTATACACTTAATAAAATATACGATTATATATTCGGTCATCTCGTTGCCAGGAATCACGAATGACATTGATTAAGGAGGAGCATGACGTATTTATGACAGTATGTGTTTGTCAATTCGACAAGGAACACAGGACTGGAAAATCAGTTTGAGGAGCAAACAGTCTCGTCATCTTTCAGTACAGTTTTTAGAAGGCCTGCGAGACTGATAATACCTCGGTGCGATTCGAACATTATATTTATCGTAACAAATTACATCTAAGACATTTTTCCGACACTGTATAGGTCATTGAAGAATAATGGATATTCATGGTAATTAATCTCTTTTAATATATGTAAATGCGACTGGATAACCTTCTTTGCCTTCCTAATCAATCCTCATCCTGGGAAGAAGCTAAAAAACAAATAACCGTCACAAATATGTCGCTCATGTTTGTTGTTAACTGCTCTTTAACTGAGCTACAAACTTTTGACCAATCACAGGACACACTGTGACGTCACCGCTACTGGATAGTGCGAACTTTTCGACTGAAAATAGTTTTGATTCTGCGTGACTATCTTGACTTAAAATAAGTTTTTGTGCGCTCCAATGTAAACGATGAGGAGGGCGGACTATGTAGACCATGATCAAATCTCTTTGGCGATGATCAAGTAATACGCCCCCACACGGTAACCATGTTTTTCCTTACTACATGTATTAGATCATTCCGCACTAATACATGTCCACCACAATTTAATAACTTTTGCTCTCTGCCAGGTCCATGATCGTAACCACAAAATTACATTAGTCAACTGTATATGTGGTTTCTAAGTCGGTTTCTATTGACAGGTTTCGTTGAGATATTGCATTAAGAAATACCTTTTATTATTTATCATGTACTACACGTACTGCAATGTGCTTTTGAAGAAACAAAAAGTGATATTTTGATAAGTTTTTATATAAAATGAATAGCGATGAATACAAAAACATATCAAAAAATATTCCTCTGCGCTATGAAAGAAAAATCCTTTTTTTAAATACATACTTGTCCTCACTTTAACTTGTTCAAAGGCACAAAGAAATCAAGTTGGTGGGGAAATGAGAAATTTATATCTTAAAAATCATACACCGCATTTGAGAGCTGATTTGATGAAATAACCACCTGCCAGTGACCTTGCAGGGAGGTCTAATGCCCCCTGGCCAAACTAGTGCAGAGGGGCTTTAAGACTTTAAGAGTTTCCTAGTGCCTTGAAGAGTACTGAACCACCTTTGGTTTGACTTCAAAATATCACATATATTGTGGCTATTGATAAATAGTCACAGAAGACCGATGCTGTATTATTTCTATAATATCTAGGCCCCTTTGTAATAGTTCAAACATAGTCTCCGTGCATCCATTAATCCGTCCTTGTTTTCACGAAGTGACGGTAGCGAGGAAAATCGTAACGCAAAGTGAATGCAATTTGTTTTCACTACCGTCACTTCGTGAAAACAGCGACGAATTATTGCCCAGATGTTCGTCCAGTTTTGAACTGAGAGTTCAAGAGGCCTCCATAACGATACTTTAATTAAGTACCCTCATTCACTCTAGTTTCAATTACAAATCAGAAGCTTGACATTTAACTTTTTATTGATACTATTTTGATAATGTTTACGTTCTGAAACAAGCTTCATAGTTTCGACAAAACTATGAACTGATGATTAAAACCGCTGTTTATTTTATTAGACATGATTCTACATCCAGGTCTTTTTTAATGTATATACTAATAACTCTGTATTGCTATACTAATGATAGCATATCATAGTTGCTATTCGAGTGAATTATTTTTTTAAATGTCAACCAAGTTTCTAATCCAACAATGGTGTTTTATGTGTATGATAAATTGTGCACCCTTTCCTTAATGATTTCTCCCGACCCCTCTTTTACTTTATACTCCTCCTCTCCTCTCTCACCTGTTTCTCTCTCTCTCTCTCTCTCTCTCTCTCTCTATCTCTATCTATCTCTCTCACTTGCTACTCCTCTCTTTCTGCTTTTTACATGCCTTACATTTCTTGTACAAATGTATTTTTGTCCCTGCATGTATTTACGGTATATATAATATTCCATCTTTAGATGTTAGATGTGATTTTAAAGAAAATGAAGAACAAATGAAATGATATATTGTTTTCCAATATATCCTTGTTACAGTTGTACTATTTGAAAATGACAAACACAAGTTTCAAGGTGATATAACAGGTAGGTCTTTTCAGCCATCTTTATTGACTACGAGAAACATGCACCATCTATACATTTTGATCATTCGAATGTGTATTTACAACGGATATCCAACAACTATTACACCAAAAATGATACGATTCGTCATGCAGGTGAAAGATTTGTCACAGGGGCACTACAATTCGTCATGTGATTAAAACAATGTCCCTTCATTACCGAGAAAGTTAAAACTGATTACCTCTCGATTATTTTTTTTCTTCTTTTTTTTTTCTTCAAATTTCCGAAATCCATATAATACATACAAGTTTTAAAAACATACATATGAAACACATTTCAAATGATATGAAAAACAATAAACGTGTAAAGTATAGACAAACGGTTAGATTACTCATTTCAGGACCATTTTCAAAATGGTCCTGTTCTTCCATGGGGTCCAAAAGAAAACAAAATCATATTAATTTACATACAACATCAATTTTCAATCATTGTAATTTACCAATTCACAATCGCCCATATCGACCCCCTCACCTGAACACACCCCCCTCTCGCCACCCTCTCGATCCCGCCGACCCCTCCCGCTACCCCCTCTCACGTCCTCCACGGTATATTACAAAGAACAATAAACAGTTTTATTTACAATTATTATAAGGACAAGTCGGCTTAATTTTCTAATCTAGCACAGTATACGAATTAACTAGTGCCCACTGTCACATATTTTAAACAAAATCAATGTTTTGAGACATGACAAATGAAATGACAAATTTAGGCGGACGTTAAAAATATGTAATCCAGTATAGGTGCATACATCTTTGCCAAAAGCAAGTTTATCGCAACGCCATTAAAATACAAAAAAAAAAACATTTATGTAAAGGCACGTTTAAACTTGCAAATTTGTGTGATCTTAAACATTCTAAAAGTACAACTATGGCCCTTTATGTCAAAAGGTAATTTTCGGCAATCAAAAGACTAATTAAAAAAAAAGGAAAAAGAAATCAAATCTTTATGCTTAAAGACTTTATGACATGTCCTTCTTTTTCATATGTTCTATGTTTGCATTCCCAAGGAAGTGAACGATTTCAATCTTGGATGAGTCTTTGTTTATTTATTTTTTCTTCAAAAAAAATATTTTACCTTGACGAATCCTGTGATATCATTACCTTGGTATGAAAGACACTCATCTCTCAATTTCATTCGATAGTAATATTTATTATATACCTCACTTAAGTAATCCAGCAATCTGATTGGTCGAAATTGCATTCATAAACTTTAACTGTTCCTGTAAAAACAGACCTTTTTCCCCAATAACCATGGTTATTTGGAAAATAGGTCAGTCTCCATGGTTACCCCATAGGTTTACATGTTAAAAAATGGTTTGAGCGATCGAGGATACCGTATGTGTGCGAAGAATTGGTCGGTAATTTCAATACAATTGAATCTCGATCGATCTTACCGACAATTTTATCTTGCATTGTTGACATGAAGACGAAAATAAACTTCCAAAAACAAAAAAACAACATCTGCCGATAGATCTTGATCTAAGTTCGTGCCAATATGCATTGCAAAAGTAAAAGAAGGGTCCGTTTAATGGAGCTTTTGCGAAGCATTCATCACGCGAAGCCGGTTTTAATCCATTTTAATGTATATATTGTACAAAACTGCCAAGCATAGTAACAGTGCGCGATGGCCGAGTGGTATAAGGCGTTGGTTTTAGATACATCACTTATTGTACGCAAGAGTTCGAATCCCATCTTCGACAAAAAAACAAAAACAAAAACAAAATTGTTTAGTCTATTTTTTTTCGGCATATAAAAGTATTAATGACTGCTTTAATATTCGAGAAATAGTTGTTTTTATACGCTCTCGGGAAGGTTACAATTGGGCTATTCCCCTCGGCACGCCTCGGGGAATAGCACAATTCTAACCTTTCCTTGAGCGTATAAAAACAACTATTTCTCTCAAAGCAGTCATTAATACTATACTATTTACATGTTTATTCCTTGCATAATAATTGTCATAAAGAAAAAAAGAAAGCAAGCGTGGAATATCTTCTTTTAGTTCTGCTAAGGCACTGAATGAGAAACAAATTTTAGTTTCTCAAGCAATAAATATGTAGATGTAGTTTGTCCCTGCAAACGTATAAAACCCCATAGTACAGTGCAGTGTCAGTTAGCGCATATTTTATGACGCGGTATTTGTCGGCAATATATATTTATACAAGCTCTCTTTCCTGGCATGAATATGAAGCTATGTGCATTGACTATGAACTTCTCTCACCCAATAGTCTTCTGCAGTGTTGAATACTCAGAAATCTGGTCCATGAGGATGTTAATGTCCATAGTTCATTACTATCAGGGTTATGCTGTAACCTAGATATGATGATGTAGACACGGTAGACATAATCGTGATCATTATATAGCGGTTGTTCAAGGTTTTCAAGAAGAGAGAAACCCTCTTTCGTTTGCGTATTTAGGAATCTTCGAATCATATACGGGTTCCTTGATACCAAAGGTGTAATAGTCGGACTCGCGTTCAGTTGCTGTTTTCTCGTGGTCGTCAATGGATTCGTAGTCTCTGTCAGGCAAACAAGGAGGGTCGTAGAGAACATATGTATCATTGAAGACCTCGAGGTAGGAAGGTGCTCTGTTGAGCATCTCAACATCATCACCATCGTGACCGTCTTTGTTGTGGATTTTCTGTTCATAATGGAATCATGAATCGCATTGTTAAGGACAGTACATAATTATGTCAATTTGACAAGGAACACAGGACATGGAAATCAGTCTGGGGAGCATTCGGTCTTTTCAACTTTCAGTACAGTTTGTAAAAGGCCTGAGAGACTGAAAATACCTCGGTGCGATGCGAACGTTATATTTATCCTATATCTAAGACATTTTTCCGATACTGTGTAGGCCATTGAATATATGTCATGATAAGTTATCTCTTTTAATTTATTCTTTTAATAGTCATGTAATGCAACAGACTAGCATAAACACACTCCCATTTTTGCTGTAATTGTGACCATGACTATTAAACGTCTTCAAAGTTATTCATAATATATAGATCTGAATCTACAGTAATCATTTTGTACTTGATATTTTTGCTAAATTCAACAAACTTACCTTTGGGAGGCGAGGGTAGTTAATCTTAGAGTCGATTTCCGGAAACTCCTCATAAAGTCCTTCATCGTCACCAATGCCGCCCATCTCATCACTTGCTACAACTGTGTTCAATCCGTTAAACTGCGTTAAACTCGTTGATGGGCGCGCACCGATGAGCCCTAAACGAGGATCCTCTCCAGGTGACAAGGTGATACTGTTCTTTGACTTTCCTTTGGCTGTTGTCAGAATATTGTGGCAACGGTACACGATGCCGACCAATATGACGATAAAAATAAGAGGGAGAACGATTGTGATTGCTACGACGATGGTGTTAGTCATGTTGAACATATACAGTTTGTCTGTGTTGGTGTTGTCTTGGCTGTGAGATGTCGTTACCAATGCGAAAGCAGGACTGTCAGCCGTTGCGTCAGGTAGGCTAAGTGCTCGAATTTCGGTGAGACGAGAGTCATCAATGGAAGAACTTCTTGTTGACGTCAAATTAATACGGGCATGTCCCTCGCATAGATTTTGAAGGGATCCAGAATCGTCATATTCACTAGGGGTTGGAAAAAAGCACTCTGCCGCATATTCCGCATTTCGGTCAAACCAATCTTCAAAGTCCAACATGGCACACTCACAGCGTAGTGGATTATTCTCGAGATTGACTAAATCTAACCATGGTACCTCTTGGATCAAGTATGAAATTTTTGTTATACGATTTGAAGACAGTTTGATAGTCCGAAGATTTAGGAAGCCTGTTAAGACATCGGGATCTATTTGTGTGATTCTATTAGCCGACAAATCGATGATCTCCAAACGAAGATTGCTTCGGAATAATTTGTCAGACACACGGCCCAGAGCATTGTTGGACAGATTAAGAAATGTGAGATTGAAGAGATTTGAGAAGACATCATTTGGGAGATCAGCTAGTCCATTCCGTGCCAAAGAAAGATGTCGAAGTTGTGTGGTATTTCTAAATGATTTCCCTGAAAGCCAAATCAGATGCGTTTTCTCAAGGGATAAAGTTTGCAAGTTGTCTAGTCCGCTGAGACCTCGACCATTTCTGATTTCGGTTAGATTATTACCGTCTAGACTTAGTATCCTTAGAAGATGGAGCTCTGCGAAACAATAATCAGGCAACGAGCCGATCAGATTGTTTGCGAGTGTCAAAGACTGAAGCACATTCCCCGTACCAAATGCGTCGCAAAGTGGTTCCCGGATACGGTTTCCTCCCAATTCCAGTGTGCCAAGATTCGGCAAACTCTTGAAGGTCTCCGCGTCAACGTTTTCCAGGCATCCTTCTACTACCAACAAGAAAACGAGGTTGTCGAGGCCGCGCAATATCTCACCATTCAAGTTGGTGAAACAGTTTCCTCCAAGTCTAAGGTACTCAAGATCCTCAAGGCCCACAAATGCATTCGATGAGATATCACTCAGCGTGTTGCTTCTTAGGTAAAGATATCGGAGACTAGTAAAGTCCTGCAGGGCGTCGGGGTTTAAACGAGCAATATTGTTGTTGTTCAACTGCAATGTTTTCGCCGAGCTGCAGACATCTGGTATTGACGATAATTTCCGATTCGAGCAGTTGGCAAATTTCGTCCAGTCGTTGAAGTCACAGAGGTTCGAGCAGGAAGAGGGGTCAGGGTTCGAGTCTTGGGCGTGGGTTTCCATGGTTACGGAAGAAATAAGGATGATGATAAACAAGCTTGAGTAGATCATAACAAGCTTCTGTCGAAATTGACTACCCACTTGGAAAGATGCTGAAGCCATCTTTGTTGTGAACCTGAAAATGATTTTTAAAAACAAGAGGGCATTATAAATGTTATTTCAATAAGTTGGGAGTTCAGACAGAAGTGCTGAAAAACCATTATGCATAAAATGTCACTTTAAACGTTAGAAAGGAATAAGAAATTATGTTTCGACCTATTAAGCATGAAATCAGAAAATGTCCCAACTTGCCAATTACTTTGTAGTGCTTTATTCCTTGTTATTCCTTTAACAACCATTTTGAGTGTTGTAAGTAAAACTTGGTGTATGTCCCCCTTTCGATTTTGTGTGGGTCTACTCTCCTTTTTTATGGGGGCCTCTTTCCCTCTCTGAATCTTTATTTTTGGAAGTTTTCAAATATTTATGCAAAATGAAAAGTGCAAATAATTATTCTAAAAAATGGCATATAATTAAAAACAAATATAAAAATCTGGGCGTTTCATGTTTATATAGCTATGATACGGAATACCATCTTATTATCACCCTGGTCATCGGATTCATTCACGCACAAAATGTTCTCCATTTCCACTCCCTGGGGAATTGTCTATCACATAGGATTTCATCATCATACCAGGTCCACATTTCTCTCCTGGGTATGGGTGGCAAATTTACATTAATTTCTTTCCTAATGACATTAGTGCCCTCTCGGGAATCAAACCCACGAAATCTGCATTTTCATTCAAGTGGTTAAAGTACTCCAAAACGACACCTTTACAATCAGGCCTAATGTGCCATCAAACTACCGCGGTCAACTTACCCAGTCATCTCCTGCAAGCTCCGCCGTGTCGGTATCAAATCTTTAAAATATGTCCAAGTACAAAGACATCTATTCGTTGAAGTGAGAACCAGAACGTTTGTTTGATTAATCATATCGGAGCATTCGCTAAAGGAGGAAGTAGTTGATAAAAACAGCATCTTTCCGAATCCCCTTTATTTGCTTCTAGTTTCGTATTTTAAATTAACGGGTCATGAAAAAAGGGTTATAGCAAATATAGGATCCCTTCGAAAGCGCCATGGACGGTGCTACTTCAAGTTGACATAAACGTTTTAATTAGGTTTCGATTAGTGTAGTCTATTCATGTTGGAAAAGCAACTTTTAACCTTTAGGCATTACAATGCAGGACATTTAATCTGATCTACATTTCTCTTGCAATTACGTTTACATTTTGCCAAGGAATAAATGAAAATATACAAAATAGATATACGATGAGGATAATTTGGAGTAACTGATGATATCAAACAAATAAAAGAATGTGAATAATGAATAATGATCACATAGCACCTCTCAAACTTGTTTGTCTAAATATGGCTGACAATAATGTATAATACTTCATTGGTTACAAAAAATTGTTCTTTCTGCGATAATTTTGAGCTAAAAACAAAGCCCATCTCAATGACACAGTGGTTTCTTTCCATCTTTATTTTCTGACCTATCAAATCTTATATCTTAAAGTAATATTTTTTAGGACTGGTGATAAAACTACGCGTTATTTACTCACTTTGGGCAGGTGCAATAAAAGGGAAAATCCCGTTGCAAATTAAAAATGAAAAGAAACATTAAAGGAATACGATAGTTGGGCCTTTTTCAAGCATGAGTAACTTGATACTTTTGGATCCTAGTTCAACCTAGTCCAATATTGTATTTCTACAGGGTCAACGATTTAGCTCTCTCTCTCTCTCTCTCTCTCTTGCTATTTCTCTTTCTCCCTCTCTCTCTCTCTCTCTCTTTCTCTCTATCTCTCTCTCTCTCTCTCTCTCTCTCTCTCTCTCTCTCTCTCTTTCTCTCTCTTTCTCTCTTTCTTTTTAACAATCATTTGTGGTGGTGGTTATTTTACCTGACTCCTAAGGAAGCGTAAATGCTTGTAAGTGAACAACCAGACGGCCGACGGCTTTAGATCCTCTCCGAGGGACCTGGTAATGAGGATTAATGCCTTACCAAAGGGCACTAGCGCATCGACTTGGTTTCGAACCCGGGTCATCGGATCACGAGACCACTGCTCTACCGAGAGAGCTATCGCGCCTCCTCGTCTTTCTTTCTATCTCCCTCTCGCTCTCCCTCCCTCATGCCAATACTGCACTACACACTGCTAAATATCAACCTGATTAATAATCCGGTTCATTCTATTATCAAATAGATAAACAAATCCAAATTGTCATTGTCCCATTCCTTTTCATAATTTCAGCAGAAGAAAATATAGTGACTTTCCCTCCTGTCTCGAAGTCGTAGTTTATTTCAACACTTCCGTCATGTGAATTGCTTTGTAAGTAAATAACAAGTCACTGTAGTCTGTCGTTTGATATATGCGTCGCTGATTTCATTCTTTAAGATAATGACAGTTGAGATCTGGTCATGCGATTGCTTTGTGAAAGAAACGGTGTGGAATCGATCAGAAAAAAATTATCATGTAGCAAATAAGTATTGGTGGGTACTGCAAGGTTCTAGAATCATCAAAATGATAAGAAATTTGGCCCAGTCTTGGTAAAAGTAATATGCACTGTACTTAGGGACATGTATATGTATATGGGACTACACAAATATGTGGCATATAAATGAAGTCCTCGTTTTTAAGCTGATTTTTGTTAAAGGCATTTGAAGAGCCTTGCTTTTCAGGGAACATTTTTTTCTTCTTCTGATGTTCTTCCACATTTGCATTATAACAAGGCAAACGTTCACACATCATTTGTAACCTCTCCCCAGAACTCAACCTTGGCTCTTAAAATTATTGTATAATACTTAGCGAGGCTAAAGGCTCTGATCTGGATTATCTTGTTTCACTTTGAAGTTACATATCATAGATAGTATTCATATTTCGAGCAGTTCGATGATAAGTACTGATTTTCTTTACTATTGAAATAATATTCATGTTGCAGTAGCTATTACGACACACTACACGTATTTGTGCCCCTTTATTTGCAACAATTTCCCGTCTGTCCCTTTGTTCCATCTCTCTCGCTCTCTCTCCCTCTCTCTCTCTCTCTCTCTCTCTCTCTCTCTATATATATATATATTGCCCTCCCTCTCTCTCTCTCTCTCTCTTTCTCTCTCTCTCTCTCTATATATATATTGCCCTCTCTCTCTCTCCCCCTCTCATTTCTTGTCACCCCCTTCTCTCTCTCTCTCTCTCTCTATCTCTCTTCTCCCCCCCCCCCTCATTTTTCGTCATCCTCTCCCTCTCCCTCAGTTCTTCCTCTATATACATCTTTCAACCCTCTGCCTGTCTGCACATGTACAATATGTACATCTATCAATGCCTTTCTCTTCCTTTCTTTCCCTTTCTTCCCGGCCTCTCCTTCTCTCTACAAAAATGCATTTCAAAGTACTCAAGGTAGCATATCAATAGTACGTAATATTGCACGTAAGATACCACACATTTAATGATAATAAGAGAACAGCATAATATGTAAATCAACCAATATTAAATACTGTCAATACAAACATTAATACAAACCACAACGAGGCGATTGGTTGTTTTACAAACAACCAACTTCAATGTATAAATGTAGACACAGGCCTAATACTGATTTGTTTTTTTGTCATATAAAAAAAAAATCACTCGATTTAGCAGCCGTTCATCAATTCCAGACACCCTTATAGACAAGTACACATTTTCGTTATTTGTCATTTATATTATTATTTCATAACTTAACCACATATCAAACTACTACAGCACACTGCCCCCTCCACCCACTTTCAATACAAATTTAAGCAATAAACTTCCATTAAATCGCACTGTGCATACAATTGTGCTCGTAACATTTAATGGTGATTTCATTCTTTTGTTCATAGTTCATTTTATTGTCAAACTGCTGTCATTATAAGTTTGCATATTTATGATTCTGGTAGACTTGATGAATTCATACTACTTTGATTGTTGTAAAGATGTTATTTTGAAAGTGGAAAAATAACAGAATAAAACAACATGACAAGTGTTTAGAATGCTCACAATTGACGGGTCGTTTACTGCCAGCAGTATTGAATAGTCGAACGGAACACTTCCTCATACCATATGACAGCTGCTTGCAAAATTTAACATTTTCAGTGGGGCGAGTCACACTCACCACAGCTACGATCCACTATAATTCATTGTAAACGACAAAAACAATAACAACGACAACATCATCAACAACAACAACAACAACGACGACAACGACAACTTTACACCAATGCCAACTATGTACTGAGTTAAGTGTAGGCCCTATCAGTGGCGGATCCAGGGGGGGGGGGCCAGGGGCCCCGCCCCCCCCCCCCCCTGGGAAAAATTGGGCCCCCTCCCCTAAGAAATCCTGGATCCGCGCCTGGGCCCTATACATAGTGTCTTCACTTCTTGAAAGCGTAATATTGAGCACATGATACTGAAACAATCTTTTTTTTTCTGAAACACATAGCATGAAGTACATTGAGGAAATTATGCCTACTAAAATGTTGATAAACATCAATGCATTTGAGTACACAAACCACATTTCGTGAAACAGTAAGACAGAATTGAGACACATAAACTATACATTTAGAGAGAATTTGGGATCTCAAATAATGCAAATAGGAATTACACTGCAAAATATATAAAAGAATCAGGATATCTAAAAATGCCTGCCATAATATATTATTAGCATTACAGGTGATATTGACAATGGTTGACAAAGCACTAAAACAAATATATACATTAAATATTTATATTCTTCACATCTGTCATTTCAATAAAATATCAGCTTGAAATTCGATTTTGGACAAGTTTCCAACTGCAGGGAAGGTTGTGATCAATGCCAGTTCGTAAATAGCTTCGGAACGCATGACCCCAAAATATCCACAGATCTTTTACACTATGGATACGTCCCACTTGTGCATTTTAGAATAATCACTGTCGAAGTGATGGAGGTGCTTCTTGTATACCTTTTGTTTGCCCTCTTGAGAAGAATACTTCCACCCGTGTATCAGATAAATGTACTGTCGGTACATAAATGAATACTAATTACATAACTTTCATGAGCACGATACGAGTATTCGTCTCAATGGTTTTACAATTTGGGAGCGAATGACCTTTATCTACACATGCGCAACTCCTAACTACGAACTCGCTTATTGAAATTCTCAAGCAAGGGTTAGCATATATCAAGACCCACCAAAAAGGTACAGAAGGGAAATTAATCTATTATCTTAATCCTGAACACCAATCCTTGAGGTATGTAAGTGACTAGTTCAGGTCGGTTTACAAATCTTACTGAATGTTTATCATCATACAACGCCCTCGAGTTATAGACAACCACCCCCCCCCCCCCACCCCCTCCCAGGCAAGATCACGTTTTCCTTGGAATTCAAAGAGCTTTTCATAACTAAAACGGAGATAAGTAAACCTTTCAAAATAATCTATAAAATAAGATGGAGTATGCAATTACCTAAAGGTTAATATAATGCTTAAACTTGGCTACCGTTTGTAATAACAATGAATTTTGAATGGTCACATCCATTTAATCACAGATTTTACAACGTGTACCATATTCATAAAAGCATAATTCAATTGGAAAGTTTTACAAACTCTTAATTTTCTTTCACACAATTATCATAATCAATTGAAATTGTATTTCCCTTGTCATGTTTTTTTTCTTCTTCTCCTCAACCCTTTTCTCCAAATTTTCTCTATATTTAATAATAACTTTTAAGTTTGAATACAACCGACGAATGATGAAGCTTAACTTCAGAGTAATGATGACGTAATATTCTAAAGTATAATCATTGTTTTGACATGTATTCGACTGTGGCTGATCTGTGAGTATGATGTCACAAGACATACATGTACATTAAAAAACACAACATCGTTAAATACGGGAGAGGTGTTACATCTACCTCTCATAACGTAAACGGAGTTCTTGTATGTTACTTCGCTTCCCGTGGTTTAAAAGTAAGATATGCGAGTTACGAGTACTATTAGACTAGCAACACCAGTACTGAATTAGAGACTTATAATCGCAACAAAAACAACAACATCAGGTAAAATGTCTATTGTAACAGTTAATAATTATCTGTAGAATTACTTCACTAAGACCATCAAAACGACAGCAACAGCATCAAGAATTACAGCAAGGAACATAGCAAGAGTGATTTCAGGATTTCTCTTACGGCTTTGCATACTTCTCAAGGAATGGCAAGAATTTTGGAAAGACATCATCAGAGGCATCCTTTCCGACGATACAGTCCAGGTGCCCATAGTCTGGGATCGTGAACCACTCATAGTCCTGCTCTGGATTTGCTTCCTTGCATCGCTCGTAGCTCTGCTTTGTGGTCTCTGGATCCCAGCAGTGGTTGTCCTCTCCGCTGAAGTACATTATGGGAAAGTCCAAGTGCTTCATCTGCTTCCGATATGCTTCCGAATTGAGTCTCTCTGGGGAGTGGAAATCGGGAAGGTACGGTTCAGCGTCGTCATCCAGTCTGTCAAGGAACCCCATGCGGGTGCAATGGGCGAAGTGCCTGAAGATATCGGAGTGAACATAGCCGTTCCATTCGTGAAGAGTATCATGCGTTGAGGGGTTCATATTGTGATGAAGCCAGAGGAGGCTGTAGATGAAAGTGATCCGATGGCACACGTCGCTGTCGCATTGCTCTCTGCTCTGGGAAGTGATGTTTGAGATGCCATCGAAGACACGGTTCATGAATTTCCGATGCCACGCGTCCTCGATGTCTGAGTACGCACTCATTCCATTCACCCCGATGCATTGGAGGAACTTTGGGAGACGTGCATTCGCCTTGACCTTATTGAATCTGCTGACAATGAAGCGGAAACCTACCTGGGACACAACCATACTGCGGATCTTCCCATCCAAGTGTCCGCCGAGGAGAGAGGCATGCATTGTGGCCGACCCAGCGCAATGCGCGATGACCTGAATGTTAGGTGCGCCTGTGACTTTCATCATGAAGTCTACGGCTGGAGGAATGTCCTTGTCTGCTGGATCGTTGATGAAGCTCCCCTTCCTGTGAGCCGTAAGGGCTATTGAGAATCGCATATCCAGGCCCCAGACATCAAAGCCATGCTTCACAAGGAATTCGACGAGGCTGACCTCTACTGTGTCGAGAGCAAAGATACGGTGAGTGACGCCCAGTCCGTGTAATAACAGAATAGGTCCTTTATCACCGCCCTTGTACCGTGTTAATGCGAGAGGCGTGCCATCAGTTGCAAGGAGGTGATGGACTTTGGGAGTGTTCTCATTGAGATTCAACGGTCTGCGTTTTCTCGGCTCAGCATCGGGACGATACGGGGAACTCAACCCATGCGGATTAAATACACCATACGAATCTACTAGAATGCCCGTGAAGAAACTTCCAAACTTGGCTTTCCATTTCATCCTCTCCTTCTTCGAGCAACAACATGTCACCTGAACCGTCGACAACTGCTTGATGAAATCTGAGAACTTGATCTCGAGCATACCCTTCCCGACCTTCTTCCCGCCTGGTTCAGTCCCTTCAGTGACCGTAATCGCCAGCGTCGTCGTATCGGTCATCCCTATTTCAACCGCCGTATCCTTGTGCACGGTCTTGACTCCCTTGAAGATGTAGAACTTGTCTCCACCATGCAGAGTCATGTCATAGGTCATTTCTTTGGTCTCGACGTTTTCCTTGCTCTTCCGGAACAAGTGGAATACTCCGTTTGACGCTGTCAAGGGTTTGTCGTGCAATGCCGTGCACTTGACAGTGCCATGGATGGCTGCTTTGTGTTCAGGATCCACTTCAAGCATGTGTTGGACATCCTGGCTCTCGATGGTCAGGATGAATTCGCAGGGGTATGGGAAACCGTCAGCGGTCAGGTGGCCGACCATGCGTTCCGTGAATTTGAAGCCAGGTTTGCAGTCGCTGCGGGGCTTCTTTTCTGTTATTGAAAAGAAGCAAGAAAGGTGAAATCACTAGATTTTGGAACAAATAATGTTTACTTCGCTTCAAGGAATTAAGGAGGACAAAGAAAAATTGTTCATAAAATGTCAGTCATTGAAAACAGCTGGATAACGAGTGTTAACATTGTAAACATGGTGTTAGGTTTGGTATGTTCCATCCAAACTATACATTAGGAGATAGCTAGCTATTTCGTACATTCAAATATTGTATCTATCAATCATTACATTATTCAATATATTATCAAGCAAAATAAATAGAAATTAATTTTGTTTCGACGACAGTTGACTGAAAGGTATTTTCAAATTATTCAACATAAGGTTGACAAAACTGTTAAAGATTGAAGAGAAGGGTAAACGATTTGAATCACAGATTGACGTATAAGAGTAAAAGCATACCAATCGATTTGCCGAAACCGTAGTGTATTGTCCAACCTTTACGCTCAGCCAGGACACGCATGCATCGCTCCGCCACTAAACTGATTGTGAGTGTGGGATTAACACCAAGACTACGAGGCATGACAGCGCCATCTACGACGAGAAGGCCAGGATACGTCTCGTTTGAGTCTCCTTTGAAGACGTGTCCAGAATGGTCGACCACACCTTTGAAGATATGAATATGATGAAATTACTTTAATATTGCAAGCAGTTAAGAAATTCCTTAAAAGAGGTGGAAAGTAATATGAAAAAGTATAAGAAGCATGACACATTTATTATAACATCCAGCTAAATTGAATAAAGAAATATCAGAAACCTATGCTATTCAAACTGCTACCTCTAAAATATGCCTATAAAACTACATTTCTATATAGAAATATGCAATATGACCTTTCATCCAATATTATTACAGACATCAACATTTCATACTATGAATAGAAACGGGAGGAAATACCATTGCATATTTACCGCTTTGTATTGATTCACTGACTTATGAATATGTTCTGAATTTAGACATTGTTGCTATTATTACCGTTGTTTTCTATATATTGAAATGAAATGGAGAGATGTTGCAATCAACCTCCGAACCAGGAGAAGATACTTATAGATAGATATAGTTTTGTTTACTTAGTAAGTTGCGAAAATTCAAGGTACCTTCTTTTCCCGATTCTGCCATGCTGCATCCACCAAGAGGGTGGACAGTTACTACACCCTTGGAGCCTTTGAGCTTCGGAATGACGCCACCCCACATAGGATTCGGTATGACCTCTCCCTTGAGAACCTTTGTTGCAGATCGGGCAGCATCATAGATCTTCTTGAAGTTCCGCTCCTCACCAACCTTTGGAAAGTCCACCCAGACGCGGCCGTTGGATGGGTCATGGTGCAACCGACCCCTGCTCGAGTCATGACTCATGGAGAGGAATGCAAGGGTGTTCTTGAAAGCAGTGCCGGTGAAGGAGTGAAGGAACTCCGTAAATTCGTTCTCATTGGGCGACATATCCTCCCCCCTCGATGTCTTCATGAGGATCTTGTAGGGCAGCTCCAGGATGGACGGAGGAGTGCCATCCTGCAGGACGAAGCCATCCTCCAGAGGCATATCAACCACGTGCCGACGCATGTCCAGGAATCCTGTGATGCAAGGTCCGGGTGCTTTCGACGGCTTCCTCGCCAGGTCCTTTAAAGCTATTCCCACTGGACGGATCTTATCGGTGCCGTTGTAGCTGAAGTTGAGGGCGTCCCCGTTTGTAGTGAATCCCTCGCCGAGCTTAGGTGACAGCGACAGCCCAAAGAAGGCCGACTGAAGCAGAATGTTGGTGGAACCGAGGGATCCTGCCCCTAGGATGACTGTCTCTGCGGACACGGTACGTTCCTCTTCGTTGAAGTCGTCCTGGGCGAGAGGCACATAGTGGACAAGCCATCTTCCTGAAGACTCATCCCTTCTGATCGACTTTACTCGAACCTGTAGGAGAAACAGAAATATGAATTCGAATGAAAATCAAACCTCTGGCATGTCTTGGGATTAAATAACACTTAATTTGAATGATGTTGTTGAACACTGAAAAAACTATCTTCCAACCATTAAACAAGTTGAGCAAAATATAATCAGAGTAGAGTAGAGTAGAGTCATGACATTTCTTCTAAAAGCTTATGCCTAGAATGTATTGCAATATAATTTAGGATGTTTACAAAAGAAAGTTTATCTTTATCACAGGATTTCTTAGGGGGGCCCAAATATTGGAACGTTATGGTGACCAGCAGTGACGAAATGCGGGGGGGGGGGGTGGGTGCAGGGAAACGCGGAAGCTTTTTACGTTTCATTAAATTATTAGAGAAAGAGGAGATTCGTATTACCGTTCTCGACTCTGAATCCTCGTCTGAATTCAGTTCCCCCCCCCCCCCACCCCCGCGAAGCGCGGAAGCTTTTACGATTCATTAAACCATTAGAGAAAGAGGACGATTCACTGTACCATTCTCGACTCTTAATGCTCATCTAAATTCAATTTTTTCCCCTCCCGCGCAAAGCGCGGAAGCTTAAACTTTTACGTTGCATTAAATCATTTGAGAAAGAAGACGATTCGTTGTACCGTTCTCGACTCTTAATCCTTGTCTAATTTCAGCCCCCCCCCCCCCCCTCCTCCGCGAAGCTTTGACGTTTCATGAAATAATTAGAGAAAGAAGACGACTCGCTGTACCATTCTCGACTCTTTCAATCCTTGTCTTATTTCAGTCCCCCCCCCCCCCCTGCGAAGCGCGGAAGCTTTTACGTTTCATTAAAACATTAGAGAAAGAAGACGATTCGTTGTACCGTTCTCGACTCTTAATCCTCGTCTGAATTCAGTCCCCCACCCCCCCCCCCCCCTCCTGCGCGAAGCGCGAAAGCTTTGACGTTTCATGAAATTATTAGAGAAAGAGGACGATTTGCTTTACCGTTCTCGACTCTTTTTTTTATCCTTGTCTTAATTCAGTCCCCCCCCCCCCTTCCCGCGCGAAGCGCAGAAGCTTTTTACGTTTCATTAAATCAGAGAAAGAAGACGATTCGTATTACCGTTCTCGACTCTGAATCCTCGTCTGAATTCAGTTCCCCCCCCCCCCCCACCCCCGCGAAGCGCGGAAGCTTTTACGATTCATTAAACCATTAGAGAAAGAGGACGATTCACTGTACCATTCTCGACTCTTAATGCTCATCTAAATTCAATTTTTTCCCCTCCCGCGCAAAGCGCGGAAGCTTAAACTTTTACGTTGCATTAAATCATTTGAGAAAGAAGACGATTCGTTGTACCGTTCTCGACTCTTAATCCTTGTCTAATTTCAGCCCCCCCCCCTCCTCCGCGAAGCTTTGACGTTTCATGAAATAATTAGAGAAAGAAGACGACTCGCTGTACCATTCTCGACTCTTTCAATCCTTGTCTTATTTCAGTCCCCCCCCCCCTGCGAAGCGCGGAAGCTTTTACGTTTCATTAAAACATTAGAGAAAGAGGACGATTTGCTTTACCGTTCTCGACTCTTAATCCTCGTCTGAATTCAGTCCCCCACCCCCCCCCCCCTCCTGCGCGAAGCGCGAAAGCTTTGACGTTTCATGAAATTATTAGAGAAAGAGGACGATTTGCTTTACCGTTCTCGACTCTTTTTTTTATCCTTGTCTTAATTCAGTCCCCCCCCCCCCTTCCCGCGCGAAGCGCGAAAGCTTAGACGTTTCTTAAATTATTAGAGAAAGAAGACGATGCGTTGTACCGTTCTCTACCTTTAATCCCTGTCTGAATGTCAAAGATGTTCTTTGTCTGCTCCTTTTTCTTCATACGTCCTCTTCCTTTTCTCTCCTCTCTGTTTTTTTGCCAGCGATTTTTTTTTTTTGGGGGGGGGGACCGCCCCAACCCCCCCCCCCCCCCCCCCGCCCCCTGGCTACGTGCCTACGGTCAGATAAACATATTTTTATACCTTGTCCGATCCAGGAAGGTCAGGGGTTTAAGGCAATAAATTACGGTCAGATAAGCATTCAGGGGCCGCCTTAGGGCCCCTGGTGGGGTCGAGGCGATGGAGCCCCGGAAGCTCAGGGGTTTTAGGCGTTTGATTACGGTCAGAAGAGCATTTTTTTGATACCTTATTATTTTGTGTCACTGGCAGGACACTATTTGGCGTGGGGTTCAGGGGTTTAAGGCATTAAATTACCATCAGATGAGCATCTTAGTGCCCGCCTTAGGGCCCTAGGTGGAATCCAGGGGGTAAAGCCCCCGGAAGATTAGGGGTTTCAAGCATTTAATCAGGGTCAGATGAGCATCTTTTTTTATTTTATTTGTATTTCTCTTTAATATACTTTTTCAAAAAAGTGGGGGGGGGGGGGGGGCTCGAGGCTCCCGATCCCCGCCGTTCTTTGGGCCCTGACATGAAGGAATCTCAGGAATCATATTTCTTGCCTGGCTGTAAATTTAGGAATTTTTCCAACAAACGCATAAAAGAGTATATTTTACTAAAAAGTGAGGACAAATCTCGGAAATTATGTCATTTCAGCATTATTTGTAAACCACCGTTATGGAATTAGAAATAAACCACGTTTGAGTTTGATTTCCCTAACGTCTTCCCCCCCCCCCTCCCCCTCTCCTCTTTTCCTTTTTTCTTTCCCTTTCCTTCCTTCTCTGTTATTTTTTTTTGATGGGGGGGGGGGAACAGCCTGGGAGGATAGGCCCTTTCGCCCCCCCCCCCCCCCGATCTCCTTCTTCCCCCTTTTCTTTTCTTCTTCTTCTTCTTTCTTTCCCTTTTTCTCCTCTTTCCCTTTCCCTTCTTTTTCTTTTCTCTCTCTCTCTCTTCTTTTCTTTTGGCGAGAGGGGGGGGGGGGGGGGGTCGGGGGGTGGCAAGGCCCGCTTGCCCCCCCCCCCCCCCGTGGATCCGCGCCTGGATTTCTCATATCCTCCTAAATATTGTATCGTTTTACTTTGAGATTTTTTTGGTGCTTAATTTTGTGGTGCCTTCCAGAAAGTGTCCTTTTTGTGCTTGTGCACCCCCACATTAAAAGACACCCCGCCGCCCCTGGGTTTTAAATTCTAAAATAAATCAAGATTTAAAGATAAAGTGAAGTTATGGTCAAGGGATTACTTTGTGAAAAAAACTGTCTGGGAAAGGTAGATTATGTACTTAGGTTTTGGAATCATCAAAATAACAAAAATGACTCGGCCTCGATGTACAGAGTACAGCATGTGGCACATGTGGCAGGAATATCTGTTCCAAACATTTACCTATTCCACCCTCAACAAATGTGTTGTACAGAACCGCGTGCCTGGATGCTGGCCTGGACCGATCGATTGTTTGCACATAGAGTCAAGGCAAATAACATAACAATATTATCCAATTCCTGGATATCCTGCCAGAAGGCATCATCATGTGATCTGGGCTGCTATACAGGCTTTTAGTCAGCTAGAGGCGGATCCAGAATTCATTTGCCGGGGGGGGCGGAGATTTGTCAATCCAAACAAATCAAGTACAGATAATTCAGTTTAGTTTTTTCTTTCTTTTTCTTTTATTTAGTTATATGTGCATGTTCTCATCCAAATCTTTCTGAAAAAGAAACCAAGTTTAAGTGGTTTGCATGCGGGGGGGGGGGTGATTATTATGCCATCGACATCGTTTCTCCCTCTGGATGTTATATGCTATAAAACGTGTTACATTGATTTGCCCAATTGAATGATTTTGTTTGTGCTCACCTCACGGAGGTATAGAAACTTCCGGCACTTTGAACTTTGAATTGCAAGGGTTCAGGGAATTAGCGGGGCATTAGCGGATCATATTTTGTAATAGTAACATTCTCCTCCACAATTCCAGTGAGAAAGTTGCTCTCATGTGCCTGGAGGGGGGCGGGGGGGGGGGGGGGTAATTACCCGAAAAAGATTAATGTTGTTTGGATATGATTCACCAGCTATATAATGTCTTTAACGGCCATCAGCCTTTAATGTCAATTTAATGTCACCCGGGTATACGTGGGCAATTACAATAAATGTTTGCCCTAGAACTTGATGAACCGTAATAAGGCTTTCTGGCTGTCGGTATATAGGGTTGTATACGGCGTGTATAAAACCGTACTTCTCATAGAACACGCAGCTTGTGTAGAGGCTTACTTGTCATTAATATTCCACACATCCATTCGTCTCTCTCCTATTTGGTGAGTTTATTTCAATAACCACGGTCTTATTATGTCCACATGATTTATATTTCAATTGTATGCATGTTGATATAATATAAGCTAAGCATGTCTCGAATTATAATAGCGACTCCATGCCTAGTGAGGTAAGTATAAGTAGACTACTGATTTTTGTTTTAAAATTCATCTATGAACAGTAAATTATTATACATCTTATGAAAGAGTGTTTTATCCCAAATCATTTGGTATCATTTTTGTGTTGTATGTGTTCACGCTTGGATGAACACGACTCTACACGAGGCATTGTTTGCGAGAGTGCAAAAATCGACTTGCGCCAAAGTGATGCGTACAGTATGTATTATGTTGGGATTAGTGGAGTGAGAGAATGAAATAAAATGTATCAAATGAAATGCATTGCATATGCTTTTTGCAAAGGGAAAAGTCACACCACTCACACACACGCGCACCAATGTTCGTTGATATTTGATATTCGATATTTGATATGTGTGGCATGATTAATTTTGTTAGGGATGTTATTTCGATCTGCAAAGACCGAATTAATACCCAAATCCGAATTGTTTTATTCAAACATCACATAAGCAACTTTGGCGCAAGTCGATTTTTGCACTCTCGCAAACAATACCTCGTGTTCATCCAAGCGTGAACAGTTTTTGACTCACTCTGTATAGGCCTACTCGTGGGAACGTCAAATTGGCTGAATTAACGTTGATGTAGTGTCAGACAACTTTGCCATTTTAAGCGCGTTGCCAAAGTCAAATATCATACAACGTAAGCTGATTTGACCAATATGACCAGCATGACAGCCCCAAGTAGACCTCAAATTGGTAAAAGAACATGATATCCAGATTCTCGGACCCCGAAAACTCCATAAATACATAAACTGTTATCATTTTAGCTCTTTTCCTTTTGGAACTACTATTGACCAGTAACTATCAGATGGCGGCCATTTTGAATTTGACCAATATGACCAGTATGACCCAAGGAGATCTCAAATCGATGAAAGAACATCATAATCAGATTCTCTGACCCCGAAAACCCCATAAATATATAAACTTTTATCATACTAGCCCATTTCCTTTAGTAACTACACTTGACCTGTAACTATCAGATGGCGGCCATTTTGGATTTGACCAATATGACCAGTATGGCAGCCCCAAGGAGACCTCAAATCGGCGAAAGAACATCATAATCAGATTCTCTGACCCCAAAAAACCCATTAAAATATAAACTATTATCATACAAGCGCTTTTTCTTTTGGAACTACGCTTGACCTTTAACTCAGATGGCGGCCATTTTGGATTTGCCCAATATGGCAGATATAGTGAGCACTACTTTTTTTTTTTTTTCCTCCCGAAAATTTGAAAATTCGCTCAGTGGGGGAGGGGAAGGGGGTGGGGTAGTGAGCACTTTTTTTTTTTGGCCCTCGGAAATTTTAAAATTTGCACCCCCCCCCCCCCCCTTGAGCGCCAGGGGTGGGGGGCCCAGGCCCCCTGGTTCGGCCACTAGCCCTTAAGGGGACCCCATGGACCCCAGTAGTAAAGATAGAAGTGGTTCCCACGTAAACTCGCTGTTGTATAAAATTGTCCTTAGGAGAAAGTGTGCGTTTCTAGCTATGCAGGCGCGTACGCAGGTTTTTTTAAAAACTTTTGTTCATGTGTGTGTTTTGGAGGAACCTCCCCCCTTTTTTTTTTTTTTTTTTTTTTTTTTTTTGCGGTATTGGGTGACCCAAAAAAGCTGACATTACCCCCCTCCCCCCCTCCCCCAACTGAAACGAAATATCGATCGGCCAAATTTTCAAATTTTGGGACACAACAAAAATAACAAAATGTGCTCTTACAGGCGTTGGATTGCTCTTTAAGTACTTTAAAAGTAAATTTTCGATGCACAATGCACCTGACGATCTTCCCACATTTTTTTTATAAAGATAATTAACAAGTAAAAAAGCTCCTCTCAGAATAATGTCCTTTGTTTGGGAGTTAAATTTGTTTTAATATCATTTCAATAGCTTTTACTTCCAAATACAGCCCTCGTCTCAAACAATTGAGTTCAGATGAACGTTTATGACAGTAATCTAATGTCACTTTTTTCCTTCTTTTTCCTCTGTTCGCTGGTCAGAAAAAGATATCTAAACTGTAAAACCCCTTTTCCAAATTATTGGATACACCTCTGACAGCACTCATGAGTAATCAGGACAGCGCCCTCTTAAGGCGGTCTAAGGATGCGGCTGGAGCCAAGATTGATGAGTCCGCTGCAGCCTTGCATGAACTTAGCAAGGACATCTGGACTCACCCAGAGTTAAACTTTGAGGAACACCATGCCCATGCCAGCCTGACAGACTTTCTCGAACGGGAAGGCTTTGAGGTATATTCAGCTACGGTTCTTGATTCTTTTAATATTGCTCTAATTACAATAATATTCTGACTATTTTTTATATGCATATTCTGGAATGACGAACCATCAGAATATAACGAAATTTTTAAGGTAGCGATCGAACCTTTGGAAAAAAAAAAGACTTTCGGGTAAATGAGCCTTGGGAATAACTAAAAACTATGACGACCCGAGGAGAAGTGGCCTTCATCAAAATTTAAAATGGCAAAATGGGGAAAGAAAAGAGCCTATAAAGGAAAGGGAAGGGGATCAAAAAGGAAAATGACCCTCCCACTGCAAAGCCTTCCCCCTAATCGCTGGCCTTGTCATTTTCTTTTTTCATTCATCGAGTAAGAGGCCATGCCCTCTCAATGGCTGAACACTTGCTACGCCAATGGAGATTGTCCATATTTGTTAAATAAATCATAATAAATATCATAAGGGACTTTGTTTTAAAAAAAATATTAATACCTGTGATTTGAATCAAAGTATTCCTATGACCCCAAAGGAACTTTTATATTTTCAAGGTATTTCGTTC
This sequence comes from Strongylocentrotus droebachiensis, assembly GCA_035222895.1. Taxonomy (NCBI): domain Eukaryota; kingdom Metazoa; phylum Echinodermata; class Echinoidea; order Camarodonta; family Strongylocentrotidae; genus Strongylocentrotus; species Strongylocentrotus droebachiensis. Next base: position 104,891 of record JAVYIG010005085.1, on the reverse strand, counting down.
TTCATTAGCTTGTATATTTCAAGATTTGAATGTATTTACACATGGCAAATTCAATAAATTAATCAACCAATCAACCATTCAATCAATCAACCAATCAATCTATCAATCAACCAATCAACCAATCAATCAGTCAATCAACCAATCAATCAATCAATCAATCAATCAACCATTCAATCAGTCAGTCAATTTTGACTATTTTTTATATGCATATTCTGGAATGACGAACCATCGGAATATAACGAACCTTTTTGAAGTAGCGATCGAAAAACAAAGACAAACAAAGACAACCAAAGACAACCGATCAGTCAAACAACCGATCAGTCAATCAATCAATTATCAACCAAACAGTAAATCAGACGAATAACCAATCAATCGAACAACCGATCAGTCAATAAATCAACCCGGTCAATCAACCAATCAGTCGATCAATCAATTATCAATCCGACAATCAATCAGTCAATCAATCAATTATCAATCAAACAACCGATCGGTCAATCAATTAATTATCAACCAATCAATCCACCAACCAACCACCCAACCAATCAATCAATCAATCAATCAATCAACCAATCAATAAATCGGTCAATGAATCAATCCAATGTTTGTTCGTTGGTTTACTTTTTTTAAGGTCACGAGGAACTTCCATCTCGAGACAGCATTTAAGGCTACGTACGGGACCGATGGTGGTGTCCATGTGTGTGTCATCTGCGAGTACGATGCTCTTCCTGAGATTGACCACGCCTGTGGACACCCCTTGATCGCTGAGTCAGGAGCAGGCGCAGGGATGGGGATCAAAGCCGCACTCGAGCTGGCCGGTGCACCAAAAGGAAAGGTATGCTATTTATATGGCCAATCAATCAATCAACCAATCAATCAACCACCAATCAATCAATCAACCAATCAATCAATCAACCATCAATGCTATTTAGATATCATTTATTGTTAGGGGGAGGGGATTAAAGCACGCAACCACTACGGAATTTACACTTGGAGGATTACCTATTTGAAAACTACAATCATTTGCAGATCCAGCCCCCCCCCCCCCCGAATGCCTTCAATATGACTCATAACAATAGAAAAATATTTCCTCTAATTGTGACTCCAGCGGCAACAATAGTTTCGATCACAGAAGGCACCCAATATATGTGATAGTTTTTTCGTTTGTTTATTTGTTTGTCACAGAATATTTCAGAAGTGAAACAGCACCTTTAAAAAAAGTGTTTCCATTTACTGTATCAATTTTTACTGACCTACCTGACACTCTTTTATTTGACCCACTTTTTTCTACACAGAGGAATTTTCATGAGACAGTTTCTGTGATTGGCTTTTTGCAAGAGAATATTCATGTCAATGATGACATTATGCAAATTATTTATTTTATGGTATTATATTTATAATTATCTTCTGAACAAGTTTAATTGTCATGTATAAACAATTCAACAATAACACAGGTCACAGTCATGGGTACCCCTGCCGAAGAGGGCGGAGGCGGGAAGATTAAAATGATTGAAGCAGGAGCATTTAAAGGAATAGATGTCGCTCTGATGGTACATCCCTTTCCGCGTAATGTATCCCGACCAGTCATTCTGTCTTGTACAACGTAAGTTTTTTTTAAAGGTTTTTTAATTTAATTTAATTTGTATTTGTTTATATGGAACACATTAGCAAAGACTTTCGAGAAATTATCGTGAGGGCAATTTCAAATATCGTACTGTATATCCCAGATATCTAGAGAATCTTGTTCGGGTTACGTCATACGTAATTGTTTTATCCGCAAATTTTAAAAGTTATGATGGAACTGAAATTGCCTTAATATTTCTCGAAAGTTCTTAGGATTGTGTTAATCGCGCTTTTATTAACTAGGTTTAGTAGTGGGATGGTGCGGTACCATGGAAGTAAAACATATTGACGACTTCACGTAGTGCCGTTTAATTTTTCATGTATTTCATTTAGATCACATTTAGTTCACCGCACTCCGCAAATATACCCCTTGGGGGGGGGGGCGTGAAGTTGTGGGAGGGATATTGGGTGTGATGCCCCCGTGCTTCCCCATTGAAAAGTATTATACAGAGCGTCCCAGAAAAAACGAAACCGAGAATTATCGATGTTTTATCATAACTTAGTCGCATTTATAATTACTAAATGACACATATTTGAAAAGATTACATCCTCCTCTTTCATTTGATGCAACTCATGCATGAGTGATTAACATGAATTTGAAGAGAGGAAACCAAAAAGTCATTTGGCGGACGTTATCTGAATTTCAAGGAGAAAATCACATTTCTAGAAAGTTGAGGTTCTGCCCTTTCATATGACACCTCAATCAGGAAATGAGCAAGGAATGACAAAGTTCTGTTTGTTTAAAGTAGTGCTTGCATTTCCATAATTTTATCAAACGAATTCGTTTTCACTGGGTGTCTGCCATAACAACATGCAGAATTGACAACAGACTTAACTCCGTTTCGTTGACAATCAGCCATGCATGAAGTCTTCCGTGTACGGCTGATTGTCAACGAAATGTAGTTAAGTCTTTTGTCAACTCTGTTTGTTGCTACGGCAGGCACCCAGTGAAAACGAATTCGTTCGATAAAATTATGGAAATGCAAGCACTACTTTAAATTAACAGAACTTTGTCATTCCTTGCTCATTTTTCTTGATTGAGGTGTCATATAAAGGGCAGAAACTCAAATTTCTAGAAATGTAATTTTCTCCTTGAAATTCAGATACCGTCCACCAAATGACTTTTTGGTCTCATGCGTGAAATGTATATTATATGAGTTACATCAAATGAAAGAGGAGGAACTAAGCTTTCCAAATATGTGTCATTTATCAATTATTATAAATGTGATTAAGTTATGATAAAACATCGATAACTCTCGGTTTCGTTTTTTTGGGACGCACTGTATATTACATGATACGTTAATTTGGACTGAACAATTGCATTGAATTGCATGAATGTGTCCGAGTGGCTCATTTTTTGTTATACCTATAAAGATTAATCTGCTGTCCGACCAAAATTTGATTGTAATTGGGAAAATTACTTGCCCTCAAACTATGATTGGGGAGTGGATCTAAATGGAAACTTCTAAACCGTCCGATTTCTAGTATACCCTTCCGGACCCTTTATTTTGTGTCTTACCAGTTGATTTAGCCAAATTCAGTCACGGTAAGACAAACATAGTTACGTAGCTTTTGATTTCACCGCCACTGTATACCAAATCCACTTTTTTTTAATCCTAGGATGGATATAACGTTCACTGGTCTGGCATCACACGCATCGTCATGCCCGTGGGAGGGCGTGAATGCTTTAGATGCGGCTGTCATGTGCTATCAAAACATCTCCGTCATGAGACAACAACTTAAGCCAGAGTGGAGGGTCCATGGTAAGCATTAGTTTCGTGCCGACTACGAGGTACTTAAATGAACTCGCCACCCCGTACTAGCTCGACTCCCGATGCTAATACGGCCGACTACCGTCGTAGGTTTGGACGCTACACGGAAATTTTCGCTCTGAGTGCGACCCCCGCAAAGATAGCCGGTTGCGAAAACTCGTTATTAAATATTGGGGGGGGGGGGGGTAGGAAAATCAACAGGGTTGGGGCACTGTTTGTTATGGGTCCCCGCTGTAAAGTGTGAAATAATATCAGGTTCAAATATCAATATTGTATACAGCATAGACGTATTAGCCCATTTTGAGAGGTGGTTAATCTCTTTTTTCCGAATAAGCTTGTCGACTTTTGAATTTTTGGAATTTGTGGGAGACAAAAAGCAAGCTAGCCCCAAAATAGACGCTTTATTCCTTTGACAATGTAGTTTTGATCTCAATGCGAACAGCAGCCTTTTCACACATAGCTAAAATTCTATAAACATGACTAGTATAAACGTGTTTCGAACGTGTTTAAACTAATCACAAGCCTTTCACACACAGACATTTCGGTGCGATCGTTAATCGTTTCGTGATTAACTACTGCTCGTAAAATGCGCAGTAGTGCCATTGCGCATTGAAGGTCATGTCACATCAATCAAAGCGCACGCTCCATCTAGCTTAAACACGTCTGAAACACGTTTAAACACGAATAACCTTTCACACCCAAAATGTCAAGCTCACTAGATACGAACTTCGTATCTGCAGCCTGCTTTTAGGGGCGTATGGATCGCGACTTCGTATCTATCCCAACATCGTATAAACGATGTTCACACTGGGAAATTTTGTCTATAAACATGTTTAAAACTGTTGAGTTAAACACAATGATTCTAATCATCTCTAGATACGATGAATTAAAGCTGTGTGTCACCTCACTGCCTGAAAACGGGGTAGCGTTTACCCGGATGCTGGTAATTTCTAAAATTTCGAGGGGTTGCAGCCCCCAGCTTACCCTGCCCCGGGGCCTACGCTTATTATGATAAGAAAACAAATGCAGGTTCGAAATAGAAGTGGCTGAATGTAAAATTGGCTTCTTAGAAGACTAGGCGGTACGCTGGCATAATTCTCCATGAAGGATTTTTAATTTGGAGTAAAATTCTATAATCGAAAGATTAACACCGCTAAATTAAAGCTCATCCAACAACACCAATAAGGTATAGGTGATATTGATGTAAGTTTATTGGGAAATTTTAATTAACTTCTGTGCGGGTACTGTGTATAAATATCCACACCCCCTCTGTTTTTTTTTATTATTATGACTACATCATTGAAAATCTCACTCTAACACATTTCGCAAAAAAGTAGTTATCTTCTAACGATACCATTGCCAACATCATCTCGAAAAGAGTCTGTATTTAACTGTCGTTCATGATATCTAACCTAACTGTTATCTCGATAAGTCTATTGAACCTTCAGAATAATTGCATCATCATGGGATGGACACACTGGTATTATCAAATACTAATCCTATAATGACTGACGTGGTTCCTCATTTATATCTCCCTCATTTCAGGTATCATTATGAAGGCTGGCGACATTCTCAGTATTATACCCGAGGAATGTCAGATGAGCTTCTATTTAAGAACGGTAGACAGCGTTGACATGCCCACACTCAAGGAAAAGATCGGCGGATGCGCAAAGGGAGCAGCAACAGCGACGGGATGCGAGGTAAATCCGAGGAAAGCCAATAATACACGAACTAAAACCGATTTATACTGGAGACACACCGACAAAGTCCAGCTCTTGTCACTGTGAAATGGTAGCCTAATATAATTATGATGTGTCTTTAAAGAGGAAGAACTACAAGTTATTAAGCATATCCAAAGCTGAAATGACAGCCCCTCTCTCCCCTCTTAAGGAAAAAGTAAGGACGATAAGGGAAACAAACTTTTTTTGTTTACGTATTGAAGAAAATAATCATTTTAACAGTACGCTTGGACAGAAAGTTCATCAGTTCAGTATTGCTTTAAAATGATAGCCCCATTCTGCAACGCTATATCAAGATTTCCGTAGCTTTAAGCCATCGATAACAAAAATAGAAGTGAGAAAGAGAGACATTGAAAGATAAGATATGTAGGGATAGAAGCTGAATGTGATTTAACTTTAGTATCACCAGGGATGGGGTAAACCTCTGATTATCACGACATCCCTCCAAAGTCAAAAAGCGTCTAGTGATGCCCTGGTGTAAATAATCAGTGCAGATATAGCATTTACACAAAAAAGTGATGTTTGTTGCATTGTGTTTGCACAGGTAAAGTACTCTTTTGGAAGCGACTACGCCAATTTGGTCACCAACGATACATTGGCGTCAGTGTACGAGCGTCAGCTTACGGATCTCTCCGTCGACTACTCAACCAGTGAAGTGACGTTCTCTACCGATATGGGGGATGTGTCGTACGTGGTTCCGAGTATCCATCCCTTGTTTTACATAGGCACTGAAGCTGCTAATCACTCGAGGGAATTTAATACTGCAACGGGTAATATTCCAAAAAATCGCCAAATAAAAAAAAAAAAACATGTTTAGCGTCCTGTCTTTTTGAAAAATAGGAAGAAGGAGGCCCCTTTTTCTTTCTTTTTTTCAAAATGGCCGCTCAAAATGGCCGCTCGGTACATTTTTCCTGACAGTCTATTTTTCAAGATGGCCGCCGGCATTTTTTTATTTTTTTTAAATCAGAAATAGATCCATTTTAGCAGTGTTTTTTTTTCTTTAAAAAAAAGAAAAAGGAAAAAAAGGAGGCGACCCCAAAAAGGAAGCGGGCAGGGACGCTAAACATTTTTATTTTGTTAACTCGCCATAATTAATTGAATATAAAAGCATGTACTTAGATTATTGGTAGTGCATGTTGCCCAAGAGGCATCAATAGTACCATGGTAAAACTACTACTTGTAGACGCCTTGAGCATCCCCTGGGATGGATGCGTACACAATATGAATGTAGCTAATATTGTTATGTATTGGTAGTATTAATTTGTATTATCATTATTGTTACCATGATTTAATATTATCATCATGATTACTTTGATTGTTTACTATCATTATCATCATTATTATTATCATTTATGTTATTATTATCATTATGATTATCATCATTATTATTGTTATTATTATTATTATTAATAGCATTATCGTCTTGTCTTTCAGGTGCTGATGAAGCTCAGAAGCCAACGCTAGCCCAGGCTAAGGCCATGGCTTTCACGGGTCTCGAACTGATGCAGCCTGGTAACAGCCATCTCTTAGACAAAATCAAGAAGGAATTTAGCGACAAAGTAGCCCCTAAATAATGATCGATGCCAGAAGATCAGAACCGGTCCGATTCAATTCATAGCAAGTGCCCTATTTATTTGGAGGGCAGCGCCCATAGCAAGGCTTTTATATTACCTTGCCATAGTATAAACACATTTCTGTTAAAGGTAATACAAAGTTGTGGTGTGGGGTCAGGAATTTGGTGATATTCAGTGATCGTTGTCGCTGTTAAAATCTAGTCTAAAGCGATGAAATTATAAATATCAAAGTCTTAATGTTGTATAGCTCCCTCTCAAGGTCAAGATATTAATTTAGCTCTAAAACAATGTTTCTTAACTAAAATCGACCGATTTGCTATTCCCGTTTAGGTACAACCTACCTAGCAAGGTTATTAGTATTAAAGGTTTTATGAATACCAATTCAGTTGGCGAATTAGTAGTGACAACTCGACATAAACAAATATAAAAATCTGTCCAGGGCACATAAATAATCGTGTAAATTAACCATTTATACCAATGTACTTAATTTTCATTTATTCCATCCACGTCTATGCCACAAGAAGGCACAAAATGGCTAGTTTCAAACTAGTTGAGGTAGTAATAGCTACTCCATAGTTAATAAATAGGGATTTTAGTTGGCCACTAGAGTCAGTTAGCAACAAGCTTAATAGTAAGGTGTTATGAATATGGCCCCAGCGTTCTACGTCTGTTTCTATCTTTTTTTATAACAACTCGCTCTCTCTCTCTCTCTTTTTTTCTTCTTCTTTTTCTTTGTTTTTATCCATAATTTCGGTTTCTACTCATACTATATTTGTCATCATTTTGTATTATGATAATCATATATTTCAAATACATGTGTTTCATTTTAATTTACATAATGTGTGAGAAGTTTTGACCGAATGTAAAAGAAAAAAAGTTGCTCTCTCACTCTTTATATTATCTTAAACTGAGGGCTGCCAGCACATCAAGGTTCATGCTTACGTTGCTTGTATGTAGCCCTCTTGTACCATGTTTATGTAATTCATATTGATTATTCATTAAGCGTGTATTTTATTATGGTTTCTAAAAACATTTTCTATATAATATGATATCATGTACTGTATTAGGAATAATGTATCAAATACAAATGACACATAAATGCGCATGAATATGTATGTTTGAAAACAATATATAATGTAATTTTGTATATAAAAATGTGTTACTTCAGTATTTTGTTGAGTATGGAAAAGGAAATGGGAGAAAATAAACGTTGCTTTGAATTGATTTGCAATAGATCCATAGAGTTTTGATCCTTCTTAATAGTGTGCTCTCAATTTGTAGGCGTGTTTTCATTCCATGTAGGAGATATTGCCTGAGGCACTTCGACCAAAATTAATCCCCACATCGGATTAATAATGGACAGTGATAGGAGGAGGATGATGATAACCCATGACTTTTAAAAAGTTTGTATGCAAGGTTACTTATTTCCAATCACAATAATTTGTCCAGCCGAGTTGGCAAAATACGACAGAACATAATGCATGGGGTCCGCTCGCTATTCATAAGGACGACTATTCATAAGAACCGCTTTCATAATTTGGTCGAGAAAAGGCTCATTATTCGTAAGGACCACTATTTATAATCGAAGAAGAGGGACGCTATTCAGAACAAGAAAGCGAAGAAACACGTGCAATGCCACCAACGTGCTTCTAAAAATATAAACATTGCCAAGCTTTCACATAACTGGATAAACAGCGCCCCCACGCGCCGTAATTATTCATGACCGCGAATCCTTCAGCAGCGGACCAAATAAACCTTTTTCCAGGGCAATGTGGCAAGAAAAATCGGCTCTAACATAAAAACAGGCAGCCAAATCAGGTTTCAACTTAAAGCTTAGACATTAGAAAGACATTTTGAAAGACGTTAATCTACATTTTCCACTCTCCACCCATGTGTTAAATGGGTACCCGGTAGGATGCGAAAGTTAATGAGAGCGTCTGTAAAATGACAGTGGAGTGGAGTGGAGAATATACATATTGTGTGCAGGAAAGCCATGTAATAATATATCCGTAAAGCGCTAAGAGACATTGTTGATGTATTAAGCGCTATATAAAAGCGGAATATTATTATTATTGGTACATACTTTCAAATAGATATTTGGGACAAAGATTTTTAAAACGGGATAAAGTTGAACTTAATTGTATAGTACAGTTCTCGACTCTTAATCCTCGTCTGGATTCAGGTTCCCCCCCCCCCTTCTGCGCTTTTAAGTTTCATTAAATCATTAGAGAAACAAGACGATTTGAAGTACAGTTATCGACTCTTAATCCTCGTCTGAATTCAGGTTACCCCCTCTCGCGCGAAGCGCGGAAGTTTTTAAGTTTCATTAAATCATTAGAGAAAGAAGACGATTCGTTATACCGTTCTCGAAAATAATCCTCGTCTGAATTTAGTTTCTCCCCCCTCCCGCGCGACGCGCGGAAGCCTTTACGTTTCATTAAATCATTAGAGAAACAAGACAATTCGTAGTACAGTTCTCGACTCCTAATCCTCGTCTGGATTCAGGTCCCCCCCCCCCCCCCATCTCCTGCGCGAAGCGTGGAAGCTTTGAAGTTTCATTAAATTATTAGAGAAAGAAGACGATGCGTTGTTCTGTTCTCTACTCTTAATCCTTGTCTGAGTTTCAAAGATGTTCTTTGTCTGCTCCTTTTTCTTCCTACGTCCTCATCTTTTTCTCTCCTCTCTCCCTCCACCCCCCCCCCCCCCCCCTGGCTACGCGCCTCTGGTCAGATAAACACATTTTGATACTTTGTCCGACCCCGGACGCTCAGGGGTTTTAGGCGTTTAATAAAGGTCAGATGAGCATTTCTTTTTGATACCTTATTATTTTGTGATACTGGCAGGACACTATTTGGCGGGGCGTCCAGGGGCGGAGCCCCAAAAAATCAGGGGTTTTAGGCACTAAATTACCGTCAGATGAGCATCTAAGGGCCCGCCTTAGGGCCCTAGGTGGAATCCAGGGGGCCTTTCCATTCTTTTCTTTCTCTTTTTTTTTTGCGGGGGGGGGGGGGCCTCCCCTGGATCCGCGCCTGCTTTATCAATACCCCCTTCCCCTCAAAAGAAGCGAACAAACAAAACAAAACGGCGCATAAATAGACAATCTACATAATCCTAAGGCAGGATTTCGATGAAAATTATTGTTGGCAAGCAGTGAAATCTCTGTTGTTAGTTTACATAGTTTGTTTTCTTCACGTTTGGTTTTGGGGCAAATGTGCTATTTCCATCCTCCATGTTCTAACGATAAGGTTAACAGTGCTCAGACACTGTATTTACGGTCTTACCTCTGTAAAGATGTAAGCGCCATGTGCCTTGGCGTCGGGAAGGTAGTTCATGTTCAATGTGTTCTTGGCACCTGTGTTGCAGCCACTGCAGCAGTTGCCGCAGCCGACACAAGCAGGTTGTGGCAAACCGATGTGGTTTTTCTTGGTCTTCTTAAAGTTGACATAGAGCGGTACCCTGTAGATTGGGAATAGAACGATTTTGATCATTTCATGGAAGGTCATGTTTAGTTGAAATATCAATTTTCTATGCATAAATACTTAACCAAATTTGGCAACGTCTGAGGTCATCACAATATTGAGATTTTTTTTTTTGTGGGGCGAAATTCTTTGTTAGTTTTGTTTATTTTTGTGATAGGTTTCCGAGGCGTTGTCGTCTAATAGTAATAGCGTGATTAAATGTAATATAAAGGTTGGTATAGGGTCATGAATTTGGTTCAAATTAACATATTGGGATCATATTCGATCCTACAATATTCAATGAAATCGAGTCTAAAGTGATGAAATTGTAAAATAATAAACTCTTTATGTTATATAGCTCCCTCTCAAGATTGATATTACTTTAGCTTCATAACAATTTGTATTTTCTAGAATCGACCGATTAGCTATTCCCGTTTGGAAATTATATATCAGAAATGCATATTCCGAGATTTTCACAGCTACCAATGTATGGCGGCAGGCGCTATTTGAAATTTATCGTGAGCACCGATAAAGAATGTACAAGAGAAATTGATAATGTTCATACTTCTTATATAGTTCCTTGGTGGCCAGGTCTTCGATATCGGTGACGAGTCCTTTTGCGATCTTCTTCATAGCTGCTTCCTTTGGCAGTGATGGATGACTATCCGGGTACTCCATTGGTCGAAGCATCGACATCACGTGTTCACGATCAACGCCATTTAGGTTGGTGACATCATAGCGCAACGCTTGCGGCCAGGCCTGCAAAGATGGAAGAAAAATCAATGACAAAGGGTTTGTATGTCGCAAACTGTAATTAACTAATCAATTCGTTGTATCTGGATGAGGTTTTAAGTCTTTTTTCTGCGCCAGTTTAACCCTTGAAACAAACGTAAAATTCGAAATATAAGTGAAGGCAACACACACAAAAACAAAAAGCAAGTAAACAAGCAAACGAAAAAAAAAAAAGGAGAAGAATCGCTTGAAAACAATAACTAATATATACGAAACAGATGTTATTTGCTTAAAAGCTCAAGTCGCTTTACTCGAATCCTAAATATAGACCCTCCTCCTATTACTATACTGCTGCTGCTGCTATTACTACAGTTACTACTATTACTACTACTACTACTACTACTACTACTACTACTACTACTACTACTACTACTACTACTACTACTACTACTACTATAACTACTACTACTACTACTACTACTACTACTGCTCATATCACTACTACTATTACTACTACTAATACTACTTCTACTACTACTTCTATTACTACTACTACTACTACTACTACTACTACTACTTCTACTAGTTCTACTACTACTACTACTACTACTACTACTACTACTACTACTACTACTATAACTACTACTACTACTACTACTACTACTACTACTACTACTACTACTACTACTGCTCATATCACTACTACTATTACTACTACTAATACTACTTCTACTACTACTTCTATTACTATTACTACTACTACTCATACTACTACTACTACTACTACTACTACTACTACTACTACTACTACTACTATTTCTACTAGTTCTACTACTACTACTACTACTACTACTATTTCTACTAGTTCTACTACTACTACTACTACTACTACTACTCCTCCTACTCCTACTCCTACCACCACTACTTCTACTATTATAATACTTTATTGTACTACATACCTTGTCATTAAAGACTTCAGGGTCGGCATCCAAAGCGACGTTGGCGTTGATGAGTGACCCCCCACCCAGACCACATCCCTGAACTACTGTAACTTCGGGCCCGATGATGATGTCGTATAGATCAGTCGGTTTACCTGGAGAAAGAGAGAGAGAGAGAGAGAGAGAGAGAGAGAGAGAGAGATAAGATCTGTGTAAGATCAACGACAAGCAAAACATGATATATCGCAATGTAAACAAAACGAGGAAGTCGTTAATTTAAAGCCCCTCTAAAGTGTTGGCAGCCCCAAATTTGCCCCAAATTTGATAGCAGAATTTATATCAAAAATCATGATGTGAAAGAGGATGACATTTAAAACACTCATATGTGATGATTTCCCCCAAAAATGTGTTTGAAGACAATAATAATAATAATAATATTTAATTTTTATATAGGGGTTATTGCAAATGACGAGCTCGGTTCAAAATGGTGTTACATCCATTTTTTATCCAAATTCTTTTTCTTTTCTTTTTTGCATTAATGTATACATTTCAATTAGCCATATACACTGACACTTCCAAAAAAGCTGAATTTCCAACAACAAAAAAGGTAAAAAATAACATTAAAAAAATCAGTTCGGTTCCAAAAGGTACTATATCCATTAAAGTCATGCATTGTAACCTGCATACAGTATGCAATATTTTCGGTTTTAACAAGTACTACATCTAATTTCGGTTCCAAAAGGTATTACTTCCACAGAAGTATAACAAAACAAAAAATAAAACAAAAGTTTAAAACACAAATTCATGAAAAATATTTGTGCAGATTTAGATTTTTTTAAAGAGTGGTTTTTATACTGGTATCATATATAAAAGTATGATCAGTCAAAGTACCATTCTAGACTGACATTGCTAACTATGATATTTTAAAAATCGTGTTTTTCTCAGAACTTGGATTTTTTGATGTAGTACCTTTTGGAACCGAGCTCTTCAAATACTGGTATAAAAAGAACACATAATTTGGGTTTTCTGTTGTACTCAGAAAACCTAAATGTTATATTCTGTCATCAATATTCGACTTCAAAAACATTTTGGAAATCCTCGCAGAAATGTGTCTTAAATGACATCGTTTTTCAGTTAATGATACAATTCATGGGGGCTCCCAACACTTTAAAGGGGCTTTAGGCCGATGCTATTTGTAGACAACAAAATGTTAGATTTAGAAAGCCTCTGTGTTAGACTAAACAAATTATTTTGTGTTCACTGTTAGATTTAGGAAGGGACCTTTTCCAAAAATTAAAAAAACATAAACATGCCCCCCCCCCCCATTTCCCCATTATACTCGGACCCAAATTACATTTTTATATTGTGATAACTTTAAATTCCCTTTTTCTCCCCTTCTCTCTCTCTCTCTCTCTCTCCGTCTCTCTGTCTTTCTTGCTTTTCACAGATTTGTCAGACTTGTACCACCTCCCCTTTATATGATCCTGGATCCGCCTTTCGTTTATTTCTACCAAGATTGATAAGCTGACGGACAGAAATGTCCACCGAAATGGTTCATATTTTGCCAATAAACGTAATAAACTTTACATGTTTAGTTCGATCCAAAGTATGGGGATATTATAAAAGATTACCAAAGACATTTGTTAACTTTTAAAGTGTCAATTTTTCTCTGAATGGGTTTAGACGTTTACGGTTTATACATGTATGTTCATAGAGAGTGTGCTATTATACAGAACAGTTCACTACCGCGGGAGAACCCATTAAATGTATATTGTTTCCTGAATGCGAAATTTGACATTGTGGTTAACCATGGACCTACTTCTAGGCAGGGGTGGATCCAGCCGGCGGCTAAGGGGGGGGGGGGGGTGAATTCATGAACAAAATATTATTAGCGGACAGGGGGAGTCTGAGAGGATGTGCCCTCAATTCGTGCGATTTGGCGTATACTTTTTGCCAAGATATCATTTAAAACCTGTGACTTTTCCAGCATAAATGTTTTCTGACCGTTTTCAAGACAATATCATGTTTATTAAATATATTTGTGGCCTTCCACCCAGTAAATAAGATCGATTGATCGATCTGTATCAATAAGGTCGATTGATCAACCTGTATTGAAAAAACACAAGTCAGAAAAAATCTTGGAACCAGCGGGATTTGAACCTGCCATCTACTGCTTGCCGGGCAGCGACTCTACCACCAGGCCATCACTGGTCCATGGCACAGTCACGATGAACTGGAAACAAATACCTAAGCTCTCCTGATTAATTCTGACTCATGAATATTCATTAGTCCGCCATAGGACAGTAACTTTTATAAATGTAATGCTTCCTGGGAGAAATTTCAATTATTAAATATATTTGTGGCCTTCCACCCAGTAAATAAGATCGATTGATCGATCTGTATCAATAAGGTCGATTGATCAACCTGTATTGAAAAAACACAAGTCAGAAAAAATCTTGGAACCAGCGGGATTTGAACCTGCCATCTACTGCTTGCCGGGCAGCGACTCTACCACCAGGCCATCACTGGTCCATGGCACAGTCACGATGAACTGGAAACAAATACCTAAGCTCTCCTGATTAATTCTGACTCATGAATATTCATTAGTCCGCCATAGGACAGTAACTTTTATAAATGTAATGCTTCCTGGGAGAAATTTCAATTATTAAATATATTTGTGGCCTTCCACCCAGTAAATAAGATCGATTGATCGATCTGTATCAATAAGGTCGATTGATCAACCTGTATTGAAAAAACACAAGTCAGAAAAAATCTTGGAACCAGCGGGATTTGAACCTGCCATCTACTGCTTGCCGGGCAGCGACTCTACCACCAGGCCATCACTGGTCCATGGCACAGTCACGATGAACTGGAAACAAATACCTAAGCTCTCCTGATTAATTCTGACTCATGAATATTCATTAGTCCGCCATAGGACAGTAACTTTTATAAATGTAATGCTTCCTGGGAGAAATTTCAATTATTAAATATATTTGTGGCCTTCCACCCAGTAAATAAGATCGATTGATCGATCTGTATCAATAAGGTCGATTGATCAACCTGTATTGAAAAAACACAAGTCAGAAAAAATCTTGGAACCAGCGGGATTTGAACCTGCCATCTACTGCTTGCCGGGCAGCGACTCTACCACCAGGCCATCACTGGTCCATGGCACAGTCACGATGAACTGGAAACAAATACCTAAGCTCTCCTGATTAATTTCAATACAGGTTGATCAATCGACCTTATTGATACAGATCGATCAATCGATCTTATTTACTGGGTGGAAGGCCACAAATATATTTAATAATTGAAATTTCTCCCAGGAAGCATTACATTTATAAAAGTTACTGTCCTATGGCGGACTAATGAATATTCATGAGTCAGAATTAATCAGGAGAGCTTAGGTATTTGTTTCCAGTTCATCGTGACTGTGCCATGGACCAGTGATGGCCTGGTGGTAGAGTCGCTGCCCGGCAAGCAGTAGATGGCAGGTTCAAATCCCGCTGGTTCCAAGATTTTTTCTGACTTGTGTTTTTTCAATACAGGTTGATCAATCGACCTTATTGATACAGATCGATCAATCGATCTTATTTACTGGGTGGAAGGCCACAAATATATTTAATAATTGAAATTTCTCCCAGGAAGCATTACATTTATAAAAGTTACTGTCCTATGGCGGACTAATGAATATTCATGAGTCAGAATTAATCAGGAGAGCTTAGGTATTTGTTTCCAGTTCATCGTGACTGTGCCATGGACCAGTGATGGCCTGGTGGTAGAGTCGCTGCCCGGCAAGCAGTAGATGGCAGGTTCAAATCCCGCTGGTTCCAAGATTTTTTCTGACTTGTGTTTTTTCAATACAGGTTGATCAATCGACCTTATTGATACAGATCGATCAATCGATCTTATTTACTGGGTGGAAGGCCACAAATATATTTAATAATTGAAATTTCTCCCAGGAAGCATTACATTTATAAAAAATATCATGTTTGTCGATCATAATGTAGTTTTATAGTGTCTCATGATAGTTTTTAGGAAATGCTAACTAAGCAACGATTGTTGAATTTTAGCGACAATCGTTCACCATTGCTGCTATTTAATACTTCAATAAGTTCAATTACATGCAGAAACAAATTGAAATTACCGGACTCATAACAAAATCGTTTAACAGTTGATTGCGCTTGATTGAGTCCACTGTTCACAGGAACAAGCTGGGAGCCATTGAAGTGAACATTCTCACCATTAACGACGAAGTATTATTATTCTTATTTGTTCACCTCTTTTATAATACTATTTACATGGGGAAAATCAAATGTTAGACTCCCTGGGAGAAGTTTCAATTGTTGTTAAGAAATTTCAGTTGATTCTGCTTCTTTGATTCTATTGTTCGGATTATCAAAGTGAGAAACATAAGTCTTGTTCAGACGATGGCAACTAAAAATGCACACCGAATATGTTTAAGACTTTTAGAATCTGAACAGTAAAAGGTTTCACATATTTGATCAAATGTATTATATCTAAACTAACCTGTTTCTAGTACCGAACCATCTTTCTGAGTAATCTGGGTGTTTTTCGCTGCTTCCATCAATGTTTCAGGAAAGTCCCCAGGCCACCACTCTTTGCCCTTTTCCAAGACACACACTGTTTTTCCCGCCCGGGCGCAGCGACTTGCTGCGATTGACCCACCATATCCGGATCCGATGACAATGACGTCATAATGAGGCTTCAGATCACTGAGGAAAGAGGACAGTTTGTATCCAGTGTAATCTGTGCCAAATTCCTGCAGAAAAAATAATAGAAGGAAATAAAAAATGTCTTAAAGGGATTGGGTAACTTTGTCACTGATTCTGAAAAAAAATCCTGGATTTAGCTAATAATGCAATTATAATTATAAATCAGTCAGGAACCACATAACTTTTACAAGCCGATCGCCTGTCTGGTTATCAAGATATTTGTGATTGGAATCCAGACAAGTTCCAAGTTCCCTTCGCCAGAACCCAAACGTATCAAAAGACATTCTTTCTGATGCGATCAGACTATGGAACTTCCTCCCCCGAGTTTAGTCAACAGCACCTCCTTATCTTCAAGCAGGGGGTACAACAAATGAGGCTTCGTTAAGCCTCTCCTGTTTTTTAGCCGCACATAGTATCAACTTGTAGTGAGATTTTTACTTGCACTATTCATCTGGGCACTCGACAATCACAAGTACGATAATACGCCAAAGGCGGTCTGTACTTAACTGGAAGAAGAAGAAGAAGAAGAAATCAAATCAAATTTTGCGTTTTCCTAACGGTTTTCATAACACTACAGTCCATTCGGGGAAACACGAGTATAGTAACAAAAAAAAAAAAAAAAAAAAAAAACCGTTCACTTTTTTGAGGCACTTCTTGATAATAATTGAAGCGCAACGTTTTTTGTAGGGCTTCAATATTACACCATACCACAGACACTGGTAACGCGTAGGGCCGTGCATCTCAGATTTATCATTGTTAAGCGATGCCTTTAACGATAAGAATGGATAGTGAGGTGAACGAGAACGGTAATACAGTTAATGAATCTAAGACGGATACAATTTGGGTAAAATAGGGTGTAAAATGGGAATAAAGAAAACCTCGTTACGTCCACAAATCACTTATAAAGACTCTAGAGAGTTTGAATATACTGAGTTTAGTTGCAGATCCAGTAAGGGGGTGAACAATGTGACAAGTCCCACTGGATTTGCATGTTAACGTTGGTAATATAAAGCAAACTGCAAAACTGACTCAGAATTCAAAAGCCTTTGACAACTATTACTACAGTAGATATAGCAGCGAAATGTTTACACTCATCACATTATAGCCTATACTCTGCCGCTTGAGAGAGTTATACTCGTTACTGAGATGCCAACCATGTATCCTGAAACAGATACAAACATTTAAATGAATAGCTGAATAATACAAAATAATTACCGAATCTTTGTCAAAGTGGTATGTTCTCTCCAGCTCGCCCTCCATAATAAAGATAACTGTAAATCAAATTCCCTGAAAAGGTCTCATCAATCACACTCAGGTTACAACAGCACTCAATACTAAAATACACATTCGTTCGATACGTCTTTCCTCACCAGCACTGACAAAACACAATGAGATATTTATCAAAGGCAATTTCTGTATGAACATACATCCCACCAATCAAGTGCCAATAAATCAAATCAAGTTACAAACTATGACTGTATGCAAACAACCCGAGCGGAAACACTCGAACACAGTCGAGCAAGTTCCGTAATTTTCCTACATCCGGGTGCCGCGACCTAACTCTTGGGTCTGTAAACTTTATTGATCAATGTCACTGTATGTGTTTTATTATAGGCCTAGGAATAATTTATATAATAGAGAATTTATTGGGTCTGTGTCTTTTATGATGTCACTGTATGTGTTTTATTATAGGCCTAGGAATAATTTATATAAGAAAGAATGTATTGGGTCTGTGTCTTTTATGATGTCACTGTATGTGTTTTATTATAGGCCTATAGGAATAATAATATAATAAAGAATGTATTGGGTCTGTGTCTTTTATGATGTCACTGTATGTGTTTTATTATAGGCCTAGGAATAATAATATAATAAAGAATGTATTGGGTCTGTGTCTTTTATGATGTCACTGTATGTGTTTTATTATAGGCCTATAGGAATAATAATATATTAACAAATGTATTGGTGCTGTGTCTTTTATGATGTCACTGTATGTGTCTTATTATAGACATAGGTATATTTATATAAGAGAGAATGTATTGGGTATGTGTCTTTTATGATGTCACTGTATGTGTTTTATTATAGGCCTATATAGGTATAACAAAGAAGAAAACAAATCATCGATATCAACCTTGCAGTTATGTGATTCATGACATTTTTCTTCTGAAGTGGGGATTTTTACGTCAAGATTAATAGGTGATAGTATTTACCTAGAAATAACGCATCGCAAAGGGTTTTTTCCCGAAACGCCATGCACTAGGGAACTTGTATACGGAGGCCTATATTACCCCGGCTATTTACATTTCAGTTAAATCATATTGTTGTAATAATATTGGTTTTGCCACTTCTTTGACCGTGTCCTTGTTTACACAATTTCGTGACTCAACAATTCGTCAAAAGAACTTAACTACAACGATATAGGTAAATGGATTGTATTTGTAATGTTGAGTAGCCATGCTGAATACGTTTCACACAACTAAACAATTATTAATCGTGATGTAAAGAGAAAAATCCTACTGAATTTATTTTATGGACATAAATTACTCTGTTCTACGTTTTGTATCTCATTGTCTCTTACTTTTCAGTGTATCACCCCTCTTCCATTCTGTACCTGCATGGCTTGTGCTGTCAATCATCTGGTAAAATTTACTGAAATAGCAAAGGGGTTTTCCCCCACAATATTTCTCAATGTCTATTTAAAGATAGAGTATTACATCGTACTGCTGCCTGGGTCAATATATTGTGATAATTTATACAACATTTCCCAGTTCCTTATGTGACGTAGAACCACCGGACGTTGAAATTCTGAGAATGCGTTATGGATATGTGGCCAATCAAGATATTGAATGCAGACGGGGCAGAATCCTCCCGCAGGGCCAATGGGGGTGGGGTAGAAATACACCTAAGCAGTACAAGTGCTGTAGATCCAAACAGCCGGGGAATGGGGGGCGCCTACTCCATCCTGTGATGAAGAGGCCACTATATTTGACTTCGTATTTTATTTATTTTTTAGTTTTGTATATCGTATTCTTTTGATCAAATATTGCGTGTAAACAGTGTTTTAGGAAACACATTGTTCTGGTTTTAAAAAAATACACCTCTCCCTCTCTCTTACTCTCTCCCTCTCTCTCTATTGTTCTGGTGTCTGTTTTAAAAAAAATACACCTCTCTCTCTCTCTCACTCTCTCCCTTTCTCTCTTTCTCTCTCTCGCACACACACACACACACACACACACTGTATCTCCATCTTTATGTCTCTCTCTCTCTCTCTTTCTCTCTCTCTCTCTCTCTCTCTCTCTCTCTCTCCCCTCTCTCTCTCTCTCTGTCTGTCTCTCTGTTATACCATGAAAAGACTATGTGCACTTTTATCCTCCGTGACTCAGGGTTAGTTTGCAGACACAAACCCTTGCATTTCGCTGTGCATACATTATTTGCATTATAAGAATACAATAGGCTCTGACTGTACTTCAGCCGTTATTTGATACAGCCAGATATATCTACTATCTAGGCTCTGCTCAAGGCTGTAGGAATTGTAATAAAGTGTCAAATTAGGGTCTTTGCTTGCAGACGAACTTTAGGTCGTCTATCCATGGACCTTCCACTTCATCCGCCTAGCAATGACCAATCAGAATACTGAGTAGACTGGTTATTATCACTCACAGTGATAATATTCATTACAGATGATCATCAATATTGTTCAAAATCATTTGCATGTCTTTTAGTTTTTAGTTTTCATATCTTCTTTAGTGCAAATTGATGAAGAAATAACATTTTCACCGCAATGAAAGTGTAACTTACTCCTTTTCTCGCTCACTTCGCTCGCTTGCAGTTTTAGAAGCAGGATACTCGGGCAAGAGACCTCAACACCCGCGAAAATATACCCGTAGGCTTGACCCACTGCGTCACCCCCCTCCCCTCCCCCAACACGGAAAGGTCCAGTAGTTTAGAAGTATAGTAGTAGAAGAAGAAGTAGTAGTAGTAGTAGTTGTAGTAGTAGTAGTAGTAGTAGTAGTGGTAGTAGTAGTCGGAGTAGTTTGATGCTTTGTTGGATATCTTGTTTAGCACAAGGCTAATCTGCCACAAGGTTCACATATTATGGAGTAACTTTTTTTATCCTGCATTTAATAGTGCGTTGAATGATCTTGAAGACTTGATTGATTAATTGATTGATTGAGAAAGCATATAGCGATCATTTATTTCTTCCAATATGTACAATTAAAAAACAAAGAAGTTAACAGTATGTCATGCATGATTTCATGTTTACATTAATATTAATGATAACGGAGTAATACAAACATATGACCTAGTAATACAAAGAAATACAAAGAAATGAAAGAAAATGCCATCACGAAAAAAGCCTCAAGCCGGGCTTGTTAGGACGTGTGCGTAATGATCTTGGACTTTGAAAGGTGATTGATGAGAATTGGGTGTATTTGCATGCACCCTAGACTCCATTATGATCTCTATACTAGGATCAACATAAAAAATTAAGCCTCACGTAGCTAATCTATGAATCTCAAGAACCCAATTCGGTTGGCATCCGTAACGAAGTTCATAGAGATAACAGCTAGGCAATTAATTATTGCTACAGTGGCGTAGATAAAGGAGGGACGCAGGGGATACGTGCCCCCAACCCCTGAGCCCTCACCATGTCAAACGATGAAGAAAATGAAGAAAAAAAAAGAAAAAAATTAAAGAAAGGGAAGAGAAAGGGTAGAGATGGAAAGGGGAGAGACAATAAGACTGTAGGACCCCTCCCACACCATTCCCATAATTAGAGGCCATGCAAATGATCTTATCATTTATCGATTGAGACCGGCCGTGCTTGCCCCCCCCCCCCCCCCCCCACCCATTGATACCAGTGCACCTTCAATGGTTGGCTACGACAATGTACATACCTAACGTCGCCACAGTTCAACGAAGTCATATTTCAACTGAATAGCACCCTACGTTCGTTATTCTATATCTAGAGTGACAGACATCGTAAATAAAGAACATGGTAATCATTATGGTATCATTATGGCGTAGCCAGCGTTATATCAAGGAGGGGGCACCCGAACGAAAAGAAATGTGTCGAACTAGGAGAGCGTGTAGCAGGAAAGAAAACATTTTTTTTGGGGGGGTCGCCCTCAGCTAAACTTTTTGCTTGTCAGACACAGAGGCCCGAATTCACAAAGGAGGTTTGTCGTCAAACCTCCTTTTGTTTCGACAAACCTCCTTTTGTTTCGACAAACCTCCTTTTGTTTTTTACAAACCATGGTTTGTAAAAACGCGTCGAAACGCGTCGTATGACGCACATAAACCTCGGTTCGTCGACAAACCTCCTTTGTGAATTCGGGCCAGAGAGTGTTTCTTTCAGACACGTGCCCAAAGAGATTCGATCTAGCTTTTGCCCCATCCTCTTGCCAGAGAATGAGGATCCCCCACTGGAATCAAAGCAGACAATCTTATAAATACAGACAAGGTAAGCAAAAAGCTAGACTGATGAATACAGACAAAAGGAAAGAGTGCATGGAGTGTGATTAAAAAGAAAGTGGACGGTGACAGGTAATAAATCATGATGAAGTTTACGATGCAGAATGATTGAACGTTAGTTAGATTGGTATGCGCTCACAGACAATACCACCAAGGCACTAACATGACCAAAATTAATTTTCTCCAAAAATGAAACGGTAACATTAAACGTTCAGTGGAAGGCGAAATATGCTGGTATGATTTAAAAAAAAATGAAATCAACAAAAGGAACTATTATGGCAAACGAAAATTGGAAATGGCAGGACAAATCTTTTCAGACAACGGATTCCCGTTTGAGATGCCATATTAAAGAGCGATAACCACCGCTACGCATGTAATGATCAATATTTTGCGATTCCCAGTGGCCATATATTCAAGGTCCTTTTAAAGTAGCTGTGCAAAGATTTTAAAAACTAAATTTACTTTCCTTATTGCATGGTGATACTGTGATTGGACAATTTTATCAAAATTCAATGCTCGAACTCAACATTCAAATTAATGATTATTATCAATTACAAAACGCTTAAGCATAGCACCTGAAGAGCTTTCCGAACACTCCTGTGAAATAATGATTAATTATTTCATTTTAATAACCGTCCGAATCTAACATTTTAGTTATTCACGTTGGACTATTTGTGTAGATCATGATATCTTTTCCTTAAAACAACCTAACATCTATTCTAAATTATATTTAAAACAAAATAAGAAGCGTGATCTAAGCAAAATTATTATCATCATACGTGTACCTTTTTTGTAACCCTTAGCATAAACGTATTCAAGGAAATACGACTTGCCCTAATTATCTTTGAGAAATATCACACTCACTCTTTTTAATAATGATATATCGGTGCGGAAATTGAATGATACCTTAATCATGTTCAAGAGGAAAGCGCCATAAACTCCCCCTTCCAGCGTACCTCGTTTCGGAAACAGGATATCTGGACTCAGAATATCTCTCTTATTAATGATGGCGCTATTCCCTCAAACAGGGGGAAATGATTCATTTAATTTAGAAGCTCACACAGTACTGATCAAAACGGGAAAATCGTTCTTGAAAATATTACTGATGTGAAGAAGAAGAAGCTTACTCATATCACTTTATCCCTTATATCCCTTAATTTTTCGAACTCAGTACCGGTAGATATATATGCTAGAACCAAACGGTGGTCGCTGTGTTGTAAACAACAAAATAACTTGAAGATAATTGTTTATCAATGCACGAACGCTTAAATTGTAAATAGGCCTATCCACTGCATGTTATAGAAAATGTGGATTATTGTGAGGTTGCAAGTGGCACAACTGGTCCGTTTGAGTGAATTTCTATTTATTTAGTGTTTCATAAATGATTCGGAGTTAAGTGTGAAAAACTCTATCTGTAAGAAAAATATGTCCAGCTCTGTCGGGTGGGGGGGGGGGGGCCTGGGTGTGGCCAAATCTGAGCCTAAATGAGAATTAAGTTTTAAATTCGATGCGGATTATGTCATTGCAACTTAAATATTAAGAAGTGAGGAAGGGTGTATGAATGTAGGCCTACATGTACATATAATATCCCACAATTTGTCTGGATGTTTATATAAAAGGAACCAAACATTTGTCTTTCCTTTTGACATGATCTGTTTCTACTGCTTTTCATGTATTGAGGGTTTGAACGGGAAAAAAAGAGGCTTGGAAAAATAAAATACGCACATACGCTAGGAAGCAAATAAATCACAGGAAAAATAAATTTTCATTCTATAAAAGCAGGATGGCCCTTGACAACTGGATTGATGCTCGTACATACACGGAATCCTAAAGAAAGACAAAATAGCCAAACGGCCAATACTGACGCAATTTCTATACTTCAACCCCTTTATCATGCACCTTTGTTATGTTTTCGTAAATTAAAGTTTACATGATCCTGAAGAAAAACATCTAGTTTCATACACTTTGCCTGGAGAAAAATTTAAAAAAAATAGGAACTTAAGAACTCTAAAGTACCTTATGGGTTCTAATGAAGCGCTTCCAGGGGCTCATTTTTCACATCGAAGCAAAATAAAGTATTGGGGTAGTATCGTTTGGAGAAAAAAAAGACTTATATATAAGAGAGAGAGACAGAGAGAGAGAGAGAGAGAGAGAGAGACAGAGAGACAGAGCCCGGGGGGGGGGACCCTTAACGAACAATGTTCAACCGCCCCCTCCGGGCAGCCACTATTTTTCAATTACACTCCAAATCTCAAAACTCATGCGTGTAGGTCATTTACGACTGAATGTTAAATGATGGATAACTCCATCACATTTCATATAGAGCAATTTGAGGAGGACTTCCCAGGCAGAATGAAATTATATCCACAAGAGAGCAGGTTGATAAATGAGATAATTACCGACCCGTTTCGAACCCCTCAGTGGGACGACCATGGTGGGACCGATGAGTTACAAGACATCAACACGTCTGTCTCTCGACGTGCATTATTTATTTTGGCATTATATTTGAGATGAAGGTAGAAATATAATGGAATGGAAAGAGAAGCAGATCAAAAATTGAAAGGTATAATGTAAGTGCTGGACACAAAAAAGACGCGCCTCCTTCATACGATTTATCGCACTTCTTATTAGAAGGGATAGGTGAGGGGATGGGATTATATCGAACATGATAATGTGCCAAGTAATAATAGATTTATATGTTTTATGATTAGGAAGACGAATGAAAACAATGATATGCCTTTTGAATATTTCATGGGTGATTTCAGCGGCTGGCTGCGTCGTTGCGAAATTTTTGGCGTGATTATCAAATGTTAAACCCCCCCCCCCCCCCTTCAAAAAAATTCTTATGTCATTGAATTTAGTTTGTTAAATCGATTGCCGGAGGGTAGCAAGATCGAAGCCCAAACAAATTTATTTCATATTATAGGAAAACGTTGCTTCCAGGTATATTTCCTATGCTACTCAGTGATAATGTGTTCCACCTCCCCTTGCCACTCCAATTCTAAAATCCTAAAGATGTATGCCATACGCCTCTACAATAGCCAGTCATAATAAACATGTTTTACTGTTCAAAGTGCCCGCAAATCGTAACGTGTATTTACGAAGCATGCCGATGTATTCTAACTAAGATTCCCCGAGTCTCTACGAATAGTAGTTCAATAAATAGCTCCAACCCGGCATGAACTCGAATTATCTTAGAGCAAAACCACTTAGCGCGGCTTCTGATCCGAGTTTATCCCAATTCCCAGCATTCCCACTACAGCTGGGAGATTTGGGGAGGGGGGGGGGGGGGTGTGCTGGTCAAAGGGGACCCCTTTTTATATTTTGCTTGCGTGTACTTTTTACATATTTTGGGGACTTGAACCCTCTTTTACTCTCGATATCCTCTTTCAATAAGCTTTTTTTTTGCTTGCTTGCTTTCTGGTCATATTACTGTGGAGTTGAACCCCTTCTCCTTTTCTAAAATCATGGAGCCGCCCTTGTGCAAAATAATAGATTCCAGTGCACTTGAAATCCAAATATTTCCCCATACCTTGCTAGCTAGGGTTCAAGTTATCGTAAATTCACAATCTGTCAGCTTCGACAGTATGGGCCTTGTTTGGGGGCTTTAGAGGTTAAAGGTCAAAGGCAATGGAAGTAATATCATCTGCCGTACATGCCGGATGAATTGGTTGAAGCAATACAGGTCAATTTAAGTATTTTGCATGTATTTTGCACGACAAAAAACAAAATTCGGGAACTTCCCTTTCATTAATTTTCTGTTTATTCTGATTAAAGAATTCTAAAGATTGTTTGAATTAAGGACTGTGACGAGCGTAATGGGTTTTAATAGGCTTAGGGTTTCTCCCTCTCCCTTTTGAAATCATCTATAATAACAAAATTACTCCAATGCATCATTGAAATTAACATTCATTACGTAACACAAACAATTATTTTAATAAATCCCTTCTTTATTTGTATTATTATTACTATTTTCTATTTTTTTTTACAATTGGAGGGGGCGTACGCCCAGATGAGAGAGAGAGAGAGAGAGAGAGAAAGAGAGAAAGAAAGGGGGCGGAACCTGAAGAGGAATGATTTATGTTATCCTCGATCTAAGCTTACTTTGCAGGGCTTATGCAGGCACATATCCTTGTCAGTAGCTGGGCGTGATAGGTTCTGTCCTAAGAGACTATACTAGGATATGTTCTCTAGTCGACAGCCAGACTATGACGACACTAATGAGCTTTAGGAACTTGTATAATGTGTCGTCAAATTAGAGTCTATGCTTGCAGACTACTCCAGCAAACTCCTCCAGACTCGGAGAGCAATTCGTTCTCTTTTGTTACGGCAAAGTATTTCAGGGAACTTGAGCTTTATGACAAATTATGCATTGAAATATCGGGTCAACTCTCAAGTAATCATGACACTGAAAACCTTTACTGAGAAAACAAGAACTGTGCCTGGGGCACAGTATGCGCAAAGTTCTCTGAGGTTGTTCGCTTGCCTGGCCAATAACTCGACAGGTGTGAACAGGTCCCACGTTTCTGACAAGTCTCATCTAAGCAATGTATTATGTCGGCCATTATTTTATACTCATTATATCTTTTCAGAATAAAACATTAATGGTTAAGTAAAATGATGTGCATGAATCTTATATAAACGTTATGCATATACGGATAAGTCATAAGAGAGCTTAAGTCTCAAAGTGTCCTGTACTTCAAACATGCAGGCATATACCTATTCCGTTTGTAATTCTATGTTTTCCGACGACACGGTGTGAACAAAGGGGGAGGGTTGCTGCCCCCCCCCCCCCCCCCGGAGCGACTACATTCGTGTTCCCAAAATCTCCTGTAAAGGGGTACTTTTCACGCAACAAAGTCCGGCCCATAGAAACACGTCGATATGATTGTTTTGTTGCTCATCCGAATTTTCCAAGCACTCTATTATGTGCATGAATTATGTAGGCCTCCATTACATAATAGCCCACATAGTCTTATTTTCTACGCGTTGTAAGTGGGAACATGTTACAATTACTTTTTTAATTAGCTTATACCGTATTCAAACCTTACACGTATTAGTGTATTTGTGTGAAGAATTACTTCTACTAGGCAAAAATCCTCCCTATTATTGTCTGGGTTTCAGTTACAACAGCTCGATTCTCACGCCGTATATCCCCCTTTTTTTCTTTCTCTCTTCATTTATCTCTCTCTCTGTCTCTCTCTCTCTGTATCTCTCTCTCTCTATCTCGCTGTCCACATTTTCTTGGCTTGGTTTCTTGACAAGCTTGTCGGTATAGGAGTGTTTGACACCCCTTTCTTTTCAGGCATCTCTCTTTTTGTAAATACATGATTGTATACAGTGTCTTATCGGCAAATGGAAAATCCAGGCCCCTATGTTTATGATGACCACTTGATCGTCTTTGCTTGTTGGAGAATTGCGAAATTCTAGACAAACTAGTCGGCAGATGTGGTCCACCCTCCCCATTTTAAATAGTCAAGTGATAATTCCAAGCTCTCTCTCTCTCTCTCTCTCTCTCTCTCTCTCTCTATCTCCTTCTTTCTCTCTCTCTCTCCAACTCTCTTTATCGCTCTCTAATTCTCCCTGTCTCTCCTTTCTCGTTCAGTTTCTCTTCTTGCCTTTCCTTACCGCTACCAGTTACATAATCGGTAGCCTCACGCCCCCCTCCCCCCACAAACACAAACACCCACCGCCCTCTTCAGAGCATGGCATAGACCATGAATATCCACCTGTGTCTTATTCAGCTTAATCCCAACCTTGCTAGTTTATTCAAAACCTTGGACGCCTGCAGAGTCATGTAATGGTTTGATTAAAGCCCCACTGCACTACTTATAGCTACTTGCGCCCTCTATATAGCAAACAACGCCTAATCAGTGACCATTGGCCCCCCACGGTCCCCTTTTTCTTATGTTAATTGAGAGCTGATTTGATAAGACAACCACCTGTCAGGCTTTAAAGATAGGTTTTAAAGTTCTAAGAAAAGGAATAACATTTGAAGCACAGACAGAAACCTATTTGGCTCATTTTCAGAGTCTAAAAAATGATGATTTAATACAGGAATGTTTGTCAAGTATGCAAGGTATTTATATTGTCTCTACACGCGGGTCTACTATCTTTCTTTATCTTTCTTTATTATCCTCATTAATGGCATGCCTTTAGTTTAATTGGAAAAAAGGGAGAAAAAAAGAAGGAACGATAAACTAGCACTCCAGTGTTCTTTTGGGATTAACCGATTGTAAAACGGAGGAATTGTAGTTAAATACCGGTATACACAATAAGCTATTGATATATTAAAGAGATAAGCAGTAGATTGGGGGTTTTGCAAGGACTGTTTAATGAACAGTGACCATAAAATAGATCCCATAACTAGCGGGTAGCAAGACGACCAAGAAAAGCAAGCAACAAATTTTAAAACAAAATTGATGATAAAATGCATACAATTTCGGGATTTTTACTAGCGAGTTTCAATAGTAAAGGTGATTCCTTTCCCCAAAAGTGTAATTTAACTGCGGCTTTCCAACATAGATTTAGGCCTTTCGCAATTCAGCTATTTTGATTTCCCTTGACAATATTATCGAAATCTTGTAACACTGCTTAAAATCATTCTCTTTTGTGAAATAACAGGTAAGAACCGGTATTTTCAATACAATTATGATATCTATTTGGGGACAGTAATTTCACATTTTGTGGTTTGGCTCAATAACTTTTAGTTCAATGCCCTAAAGAATATATATACAAGATCCTGCATGAGTACAAAGAACAAAACTTTCTGCATACGTGGTGATTGTTTGCTTTATAATGTACCTCACATCGACAATACATTTCCAACAAGAAGATGAATGGTGAACAAAAAAGTTAACACTAAATATATTAATTACGAACGAGTATTTGAGAGCCGCTTAGCTGCTTGCACGTCATTATAGCCTTTATACGCATATTTAGCAAAGTTATGCCCAATTAGCTCCTCACGTGCATGCACTATGAACATGACATACAATGAAAGCGGACAAAATATACAGTTCCTCAGGTAGACAAAGGAAAATCCCTTCACTGCTATTATGTACAAATGTGTAGAACAGGTGTCACATGCATATTCACCTGTTCTACACATGTTTACATAATAGCAGTGAAGGGATGTTCCTTTGTAAACCTGAGGAACTGTATATTTTGTCCGCTCTCATTGTCTGTCATGTTCATAGTGATGGCTATGCGACATCAGCGAGAGAAAAAAAAGAAAATGTTACTATCACTGCGACCGTCAAGATAATTTATGCAAGCTATCATTTTTCATTTTACCTCGTTTAAACTTTAAACAAATTGTATTGCAAGATTCTTGGTACATGGGATATAAATATTGATTCTGCCAGATTGTATAACTTCTTACACACTTTAAATTGAATTTAAATGTGTTAATGGGATCAAGAAAACCTACTTCAGGGGGATAGGAAGCGCAAAGCTAAAACAAAATATAAAGAAAGAAAAGTTAAAAAATGAACCTAAAGTCGGAGAAATTGAAATAACAATTCTGCATCTTAAATTTTCAACTTGTATTTGATAGTTAGATTTAAAAGCCTATAATCATGAAAAATCCATACGAAACTAAGTAGGAAATACATTATCAATTAACAATTAACATCATACTCTGTTATCGTCAAGCTCGAGTCGATAAAGACCATAATCATGTATGGTAGTGCTTGTAAACCTGCAAAAGAAAAGAAAAATCCCCTTACGTTTTTTTAACCATATCTCATTACTATCAAGACATAGTGTAACAGATATCAACTCACATGGTTTGGCATTGGCAGGCATATCCTGGTTTATGATTCTCTTCTTCTTCTTTTTTTTTTTTGGGGGGGGAAGGGGGTCACATAGTCTGAGCAAGAATCTCTGGTTGTGTTCATCGGGCCAAAAACGTTCTCACTGATTAAGGCAACTTTGTAATATCAGTGACTTTAGTGATAATAAGAAATGAAAAATATCGTGTTTAAAATCAGGCAAGTCAGCACTATAAAGTCTATTGCATTCTGACTCTAAACATCAAACCATTTTGTTTCGCTTTCGTTTGTCTTCTGTCCTTCATGTATCGTGTTTGCCAAACTAATGTTAACGAGCAATTGGAAGTCTTTAATTAACAACAAAGTAGCAACTACTTACACAAAATTAACCTCAGGCAATTTCAGTAGCCTAAATGTGTGAAGATGACAGTGATGTATAGCATATTATCCGAGCATGTTTTCTATGGGCATACAATGCATTTGCAATTGAGGTGAGTTTTGGTTGCTATCGTGTTATTGCAGAAAAAACAAAACAGAAAAATTCGTAGACACGCGTTTGAATTTAAATCCCCCCCCCCCCAACAAAAAAAGTTGAGATCGACATTGCATGAGGGGGGGGGGGGGCACAGTGTGATCAAGAATATGTGGTTTGGGGGCCAACAAGGTTATTCACTGTGACTTTAGAGATAAGAAATTAAAATTACTTGTTTATAATCAGGCAAGTCGGGTCTAAAGTCTATTGCATTCTAACTCTTAACCTTCTTCACCAATTTGACATTTCATCTCTTGTTAGCCGACGTGTTGAGATCCTCACGCGATTTGCGAAAGCACTTCTGGGTTCTGTAAGACACCGCGATCTCTTGCCACAACCGCGACATGTGATTACTTGCCGCAGCTTGAGCAACTCCGATCATTTGTCCCTACCACAATGCAGAACCCAGCGCTACAAAAAATCGACAGTTCCCTCTCTTGTTCGTTTGCTAAATTTAATTAACGGAAATCTTGTTTACATTGCATTGTCATTTTTCGAACTCTCTCCCTCTCTCCGTCTCTCTCTCTCTCTCTGTCCCTTTCTTTAGCTTTTTCTCTCCTTTCTCCTTTCCCTCCTCACCTCTCCCACCTTTTCTCTATTTCTGTCTTGTATTTCCTCTTCTCGATTTTCTGACAATGTGATACTTACTCATTAATAATTTTCACCAAGTCATTGACATTCACCAATGTTAAACAGTATAATAACTATTCCATAATGGCATTCGTATTAATGTATCATTTGACATTTCCGTATTAATATGTGCATTTTACTTTTACAATGCTTCATTAAGCTGAATCAACTCAATTCACGTTCATTTGCTTACAATTTTTTTGTCATGAATTGAACTCTCTTTTCTTTTTTCTCTTTATCTTTTCGCTCTCCCTCTCTTCCACTTTTCACTCTTTCTTTCTTCTTTCTTCTCAATTCACTGACAAACTGATTATCACCATTTTATAATTTACAATCATTTTTTCCTCTTTTTTCTTCCTTTTTCTTCATACTTTGAGTTATTACTGAATTTTTAAATCAACTGTTTTTAATGCATTTTTATATGATACAATGTGAGCAATGTACCTCAACTTATTACTGAATTTTTAAATCTACTGTTTTTAATGACATTCACCACTATTAAACAGTATAATAACTATTTCATAATGGCATTCGTATTAATGTATCATTTGACATTTCCGTATTAATATGTGCATTTTACTTTTACAATGCTTCATTAAGCTGAATCAACTCACTTCTCGTTCATTTGCTTACAATTTTTTTTGTCAAAAATTGAACTCTCTTTTCTTTTTTCTCTTTATCCTTTCCCTCTCCCTCTCTTCCACTTTTCATTCTTTCTTTCTTCTTTCTTCTCAATTCACTGACAAACTGATTATCACCATTTTGTAATTTACTATCATTTTTTTTTTTTTTTTTTTTTTTTTTTCTTTTCTTCATACTTTAAGTTATTACTGAATTTTTAAATCAACTGTTTTCAATGCATTTGTATATGATACAATGTGAGCAATGTACTTCAACTTATTACTGAATGTTTAAATCTACTGTTTTTAATGAATTTTTATATGATACATTGTGAGCCAATTATTGTTAGTCTTTGGACTTTTTATTTGGTATATTTGTAATAAAAACCGAAATTGAATTGAATTGAATTGAATTGAACCAGTATTTTCAATACAATTATGATATCTATATGGGGACAGTAATTCCACATTTTGTGGTTTGGCTATATGACTTTTAATTCAATGCCCTGAAGAATATAGATCCTGCATGCGTACAAAGAACAAATCTTTCTTCATACGTGGTGATTGTTTGCTTTATATCCCACGTCGACAATACATTTCCAGCAAGAAGATGAATGGTGAACACAAATTTAACACTAAATATATTAATTACGCATGAGTATACAGTTAAGAGTTGCTCAGCTTCAGTTATAGGCACGTCATAATAGCCTATATCCGCGTATTTTGCAAAACTATGCCCAATTAGGTTTTAAACGTGCATGGCTATGCGACATCAGCGCGGGAAAAAAGTAGATTTTACTATCACTGCGACCGTCAAGATAATTGATTTAAAGCTTTGATTTGTCATGTTACCTCATTTAAATGTCTTGTATTGCAAGATTATTGGTATATGAAATATAAATTCAATATTGATTCTGCAAATTTTATTACTTCTTAAACCCTTTAAATTGAATTTAAATGTGTCCATGGGATCAAAAGATCCTACTTCAGGGGATTGGAAGCGGAAATCTAAAACAAAATATAAAGAAAGAAAAAATTAAAAAAGAACCAATAGTCGGAGAAATTGAAATAAGAATTCTGCATCTTAAATTGTCAACTTGTATTTGATAGTTAGATTACTATGTATAGGCATGACACATCCATATGGCATTTAAGTAGCACTGAATACATTATCAATTAACAATTAACATCAGACTCTGTTATCATCAAGCTCGAGTCGATAAAGACCATATCATGTATAGTATAGTGCTCGTAAACCTGCAAAAGAAGAAGAAGAAAAAAAATCCCCTTATGTATTTTTAAACCATATCTCATTACTATCAAGTGTAACGGATGCATTATACCATATAAACTCACATGATTTTGGCATTGGCAGGCATATCCTGGTTTAAGAATCTCTTCTTTTTTTGTTGGGGGGGGGGGGGTGGTCACACAGTGTCACAGTCTGATCAAGAATATCTGGTTGTGTTCTTTGGGCCAAAAAATGTTTTCTCTGATGAAGGCAAATTTGTGCTATCAGTGACTTTAGTGATAAGAAATAAAACATATCGTGTTTAAAATCAGGCAAGTCAGCACTATAAAGTCTATTGCATTCTGACTCTAAACTTCAAACAAACATTATTTGGTATCGCTTTCATTTGTCTCCTGCCCTACATATATGTTTTCCATAATAATGTTAACGAGCAATAGGAAGTCTTTAATTAACAACAAAGTAGCAACTACTTTCGAAAAAAATTAACCTCAGGCAATTTCAGTAGCCTTGTGAATCACCCATATAAATGAGTGAAGATGACAATGATAGATTACGTAATCCCTACATGATTTACATGGGGCATACAATAACAAAAATAGAGATCGACATTGAAAGAGCAGGATCAGGAGGATGTATCATCCATTGTGAAGTCGGCCTCTGATAATATCTCTTCTTTCTAAACTATTCATATGAAATTTTGAACCCTTTTTGGGCGATGTAAATGCTCAAACCTTCAATCATTAGCAATACAAAATATACTTAGAATAATTCTAAACTATGTAAGTTATCTCGAGTTTATGATTCCGTTTATAATTTCACTGGCCTATTCTTTTTAAATAATTATTGTTTCATATATCGGACCCCTCCTCCATCCTCCCCCCCCCCCCCCCACCCCCATCCGAAGACACTTCCCAGGTCCAAAGACTACATGCAGTCTAAATATTTACTGATAACACTTTTTCAGACGAACGCAATCTCAATACCCTGTTCAGCTTTTATCTGTGCAATAAATAAATATCAGCAGAATCATGCATGTTATCCCTAAATAAATAGAATAATAATCTCTCGACATCTGAAGCATGAACGAAGCATACGAAAGTGATCATAAATGCGACGATTAAGTACCATGCATCCGGGAAATTTACACGAACATGCATGTGTGCCTATTATGAAGCCAATCAATATAATTAACCATCTAGCTGTTGCACGTATTGTGAAAATGTGAAACGTCTGGACGTTAATTATTGACATGTCTTTGAATAGAATCACAGAGCTACAAAGTAGCTCCAGGGAGTTCCCTGGTATAGCTCTATACACTTTTAAGAAATGAGGGTGCTGCTATTGTTTGTAGCAGAATTGCGCCCTAATTTCTTAGTGTGTATAGTTATTGGAAATAGTATGCGACAATTATTCTCTTTAATCAACTCCGAAGTTTTGTCACAGCTTTTGGTTTAAAAAAAAAATATATCAGTGAAAAGTAAGAAAATAATATGTACACAGACAAAATATGTACACAGACAAAATACGAAAGCAAACTTATATTGTAGTTTTATGGCAGGAACGTCTAAGTGGAAGGTGTTCTCTGTCTTTCCTTCTTCTCACTTCACTATTATCTCTCTATCTCTCTCTCTTCCACTAACTCTATCTATCGCTCAATTTCTGTCCTTCCATTTCTCCTCTCTCTCTCTCTCTCTCTGTCTGTCCCACCAAATACAATATATGATATGTACATGTATGTTTATTTATCTGAAACTGGATCGGCATCACCCTCTGCACCCCCGAGCAATCGCTCCCACATCGCTCCTGAATTACAAAGTGTCAGATGCAGTCAAAATAATGATGCACATGCATATGCATAGGCTATGTTCATATTTTCCATTCATTATCAGCATAGACCTACCACCAGAAAGTCATTCTGCAATATATAATCAATCGCCTGTACTATAATTCAGCTCTGACTCAAAGAAATCGATCATTCCGAAACACAAATGGAAATGTTATGCATGTTAACCATGCGTAACGTTAAGTTAAAAAAAGACAATGGAATCGACATGTGTGTGAAAAAACATACCCTCATAAATTATGATATATATTATATTCTAGTGATTATTCGAAACACCAAACCGATTACTTAAGCCTTTCTTGTGGGTAGGCACTAGTACACTCTGCGTAGTATCACCTCCCTGGTAATATCATACAACGTACGTTCGAGATGGAGTATATCAACTTACCCTGCTCCTGCCTTTGCTTGTACAGGTCCCCATCTTGGGATGCTGTAGGATACCTGTCGCCCTTCCCGCTGTGACTGTAATGTATAGATGGGCCAAGTATAAATTTTCTAAAGCGGGACGCTTAGCTTTTTTTCTGTTGGTGATGCACTTGGACGCCAGACGCACATTATAATCACCATCACTCTGCCTGTGCGATGCGATGAGTGCGAGGTTGAAGCTGTGGTTTCGAGACAGTGTACGTGCCCCAGACCGCAGAATGCACTCGTCATGAAAGAAAAAAGCATTGATTGCCCGCCCTCTGCTCATTTATGATTCAGACAATGTTAATGTGTTTGCTCTCTCTCCCCCTCTCTCAGACAATGTTTGCTCTCTCTCGATCTCAATCTCCCTTTCTCCACACTGGCACGCGTCCCGACTTAGGAGGAGACTATTCTCTCTCCACTCCTCCCCTCCAGAGGCTCAGTGCCGCCCCCCCTTTTTCAAGTACCCCAAAAGTTTCCCTTTTTTACATAGGTAAAGTGCCCCTTTTACGTTGATAAGTGCCCCTATTAGTTTTTTTTTTAAAGTGCCCTGTCCCTTCTTCACCTCTGATGAGTGCCCCTTTTATTTTGACATGTGCCCATTTTCCTTCGACAAGTTCTTATTTTCCTTAAGACAGTGTCCATTTTCCATTCTAATAAGTACCCTTTTTAATCTCTAGTACGTGCTCCTTTTCAGGTACGAGAAGTTCCCCTTTTCCCTTTTGATAAGAGCCCCCTTCACCTCTGATAATTGCCCGATTCAAATCTGAGCGATGCCCCTTTCCTATGTAAGATGTGCCCCTTAACTAGGCCTACCCCTTTTTAACTCGGATAAGCGCACCTTTTCCTTTCTAATAAGTGCCTTTTTTTCCCTCATAATAAGTGCCCTCATTAAAAACAAAAGATTCCCCTTCTTATAAATTCCCCTTTTCATCTCTGGTAAATAACCCTGTTCATGTACGAGAAGTTACCTTTTTTGACGCGTGCGCCTTTTTCTTCTTCTAATTTAATTAACTGAAATCTTGTTTACATTGCATTGTCATTTTTCGAACTCTCTCCCTCTCTCCGTCTCTCTCTCTCTGTCCCTTTCTCTTTCTCCCTTTCTTTAGCTTTTTCTCTCCTTTCTCCTTTCCCTCCTCACCTCTCCCACCTTTTCTCTATTTCTGTCTTGTATTTCCTCTTCTCGATTTTCTGACAATGTGATACTTACTCATTAATAATTTTCACCAAGTCATTGACATTCACCAATGTTAAACAGTATAATAACTATTCCATAATGGCATTCGTATTAATGTATCATTTGACATTTCCGTATTATGTGCATTTTACTTTTACAATGCTTCATTAAGCTGAATCAACTCAATTCACGTTCATTTGCTTACAATTTTTTTGTCATAAATTGAACTCTCTTTTCTTTTTTCTCTTTATCTTTTCCCTTTCCCTCTCTTCCACTTTTCACTCTTTCTTTCTTCTTTCTTCTCAATTCACTGACAAACTGATTATCACCATTTTATAATTTACAATCATTTTTTCCCCTTTTTTCTTCTTTTTTTCTTCATACTTTGAGTTATTACTGAAATTTTAAATCAACTGTTTTTAATGCATTTTTATATGATACAATGTGAGCAATGTACCTCAACTTATTACTGAATTTTTAAATCTACTGTTTTTAATGACATTCACCAATATTAAACAGTGTAATAACTATTCCATAATGGCATTCGTATTAATGTATCATTTGACATTTCCGTATTATGTGCATTTTACTTTTACAATGCTTCATTAAGCTGAATCAACTCAATTCTCGTTCATTCGCTTACAATTTTGTTGTCAAAAATTGAACTCTCTTTTCTTTTTTCTCTTTATCCTTTCACTCTCCCTCTCTTCCACTTTCACTCTTTCTTTCTTCTTTCTTCTCTATTCACTGACAAACTGATTATCACCATTTTGTAATTTACTATCATTTTTTTTTTTCTTCATACTCCAAGTTATTACTGAATTTTTAAATCAACTGTTTTTAATACATATGTATATGATACAATGTATATGTACCGGTACTTCAACTTATTACTGAATGTTTAAATCTACTGTTTTTAATGCATTTTTATATGATACATTGTGAGCCAATTATTGTTAGTCTTTGGACTTTTTATTTGGTATATGTGTAATAAAACCGAAATTGAATTGAATTGAATTGAATTGAATAAGTTTCGATAAGTGTCCCCTTTTCCACTCATTGATGAACGCGCCCCTAATTTCAAGCGACTTAGAGCAATTTTCCCCAAAGCTCGCTCACATTATTTTATAGATGAAATAATTATATTCCCTATCTAAGGCCTTTTCAGTCTTCCGTTATGAGAATGTGCTTAATTATAACCCCATCAAGATCGGGTTTGTTCCTCTTTATAAGATGTAACTTTTAACACTGCAACCTCACAAATCTTATAAATTTTCCGCTTCGCTTGCTCGCAAATGATTTTTTTTTTTTTTTTAGATCTTCACACCCAACTGCAAATTTTGATGCTTAAGCAATATCTTCTATGGTGTATAAAGAGAAACAAATATTGAGATCATCCCTGATAATATAATCACAATGTAGGGGTATATACCAATGTCTAAAAAATAGTATATTTTCGCTTTAAGATTTCCCTTAGTATAGGTGCCCCTTGTTGGTGCCCCCCCCCCCCCCCACTTTGGAAGCCGCTCCGCTGCCCCTGCCCCCACCCTTTCCCTCCCTCTTCTATCCTTCCCCTCTCCCTCTTCTCAATCCCTTCCCTCTCTCTCCCTCCCTCCCTCCCTTCCCTCCCTTCCCGTCCTCTCTCCCTCTCTCCCCTTCCTCCCTCTTTCTCTCTCTCCCTCTCTCCCTCCCCCTCATTCCCTCCCTCGCTACCCGTCCCTCCTACTCGTCCAGGTCCCTCCTCTTTGTCTTTGTCCCCTGTTGATCTTGACTCTAGCTATCTCCCAATGCAGCCCCTCCTCCTTTTCTCATTGATCAATAAAACAATACGGTGTAATTTTGTTTTGCTCTTGTTCCTGCGCCTTAGGCATTCAGGATAAAATTGCGTTTCATAAATATACATCATCATCATCATTATCATTATCATTATTGTTTTTGTTATTATAATTATTATTATTATATTTTTATCATTATTGTTATCATATTTATTTGTATTATCATTATTAGTAGAAGTATAGATATCACCATTCAATTCAATTCAATTCAATTCAATTCAATTATCTTCATTTAGATTCCATCTTTGTAAGAATCATTCGCAAAAGTACGGGTTATCCCATTATTTACATTACTTTTATTTGATTTTCGTTTGAAATTCAGCAACCGAAGTAAATTCGGGGTCGTATGCGGCCTCCCAAAACGTTTGTTTTTTAGATAGAAAGCAAATTATTTTAAGAAATGAGAAGAAGTGAGACTGGGTTCATGTTTCTCCTACTAGAACAGGCCTAACCTAGGAAACATGAACGCTGTTATTTCATATATAATTATCCTCAAACATAGGCCTACATATTAATGGATTATATGCAATACAGATGATGCACTTGCCTTTATAAAACTGCATTTAAAAACATATTGTGGCCATCATTGAACACTGTTGTTAATTATCTTGCAAACTTAATATTTTACGTCGAAATCAAAATAATAATATTTACAAATTAATAAAGGGGAAAGTTCCAAGTCCCAATAGGTGATTTTTTGCTGAAAAAACAAACCTGGATCACGATATTCTTTCTAGATTAAATCTCATTTTTTCGATATATTCACTAAAAGCTCAATTTCTTATTTTGTCCCAAATTATTATTCAATAGAGTCTGAGAATCTATACTATATTCTAGATCTATTAGGAATAAATTATTTTCAAAACCATTCCATAAATTGGGGTAAATACTCGAACTAGAAAGTCTGGAATAAGAACTAATGGGAGTATGAGTAGAACTAGAGGTCGGGGGTGGGGGGGGGGGGGGGGGGGGGGGGGTGTTACCGAGTCAAATGATACGCCACGATATTTATGCATATTCATTAGACAGCGCGCTATACAAACCTGATGTGAGCCCATTTACGTTTAAATATATTCCCAGGCCCACACCAGCAGCTCGAAGCAGCATATTTTGTAAGTTGTTCATACTTTTTTTTTTGCCTAAACATTATTTTGTTTAACTACAGGGGACCAACGTGAAGATAAATATACACATATGAAATAATCCAGATAATATCCAGATATAACAAGTTAAGAAACTACGGCTTCAGCTTTTTATGATATTTTGTTCTCCTTATTCCTTATTTTAGTACCAGAACTGATTTATTTCCACATCGTTGTATTTGCAATACGATATTGCCTCAACCTCATTTTTAATCTTTCTCATCGCGCCATGTCAAATTATCGACGATCTCTTACATCATATTTTGTACGGAACCTATTCTTTACAAGCTTTGCTTTTTATTAGGTTTCGTCATATTTCACTATCAAATAGATAAATAATTCCTCTTGTAAAACCGTTAAATAACTCGATCAATAACTAAATTGGTGACATGCTTCTAATTTCCTTTCGTGTGATTATAATATACAAAATATTGTTTTATACTGTAATATTTGTATCATGTGTAATATGGAAACAATAAACTGATACTGGAACTGAAACCTGTTTCCCACTCAGAAGAAGGAAACAATTTGTTTTTCATGTTAAAAAATTGCAATTGGTAGCCTAGTAAATGTCGTATGTCATGAATCTCTGGTGGTTTTCCCCTCTATTCCAGGAATCACACACAAGCTTTTTCCTTTCCAGCATTACCAATCACGCAATAGAACTCAGCTCTACAGTGGAGCACCTTTGAAGCTATGGGAACCCACTTCTGCAATCTGTATAAGCCACCACCGGAAGATGTTGAAATCATGCTCTTCCCAAAGATGCCCCGGAACTCCTTTGTCTGCGGAGATTTCAACAGTCGCAGCACTGCCTGGGGATACCCTAACACCAACAAGAATGGAAAGCTCATTTTTGAATGGCTTGAATCTCAGGAGCTAGTGATACTGTATAACAGCAAGGACAACCCCACATTCTACTCAGGGAGCCACAAA
Source organism: Strongylocentrotus droebachiensis (assembly GCA_035222895.1). Classification (NCBI taxonomy): domain Eukaryota; kingdom Metazoa; phylum Echinodermata; class Echinoidea; order Camarodonta; family Strongylocentrotidae; genus Strongylocentrotus; species Strongylocentrotus droebachiensis. The sequence continues at coordinate 64,700 of JAVYIG010005085.1, read as the reverse complement.
TCATGGACTTGCCCCGACCTGTCACTGGTTTCATCAAACATCAGACACACCTGCTCAAGAACACTGTCCTTCCAAAGTTCCCGAGGTCTGGCCACTGTCCAATCATCATCTCAAGCGACATCAAGCTTCAACTCTCCAACCTACCAAAGAAGAGATGGAATTTCAGAAAAGCTGACTGGCCCAAGTTCCAGGAACTCACCAACAAGCTAACATCTCGACTGCCAGACCCCTCCACCAGTAATGTGAATGACTCTTACTCTGCTTTCTGCTCCATGTTACATCAGGCGGCAAAACTCTCCATCCCCAGGGGCAGGAGACACCCGTATATTCCATGCTGGGACGAAGAATGTGACCGTCTGTACGAATCCTACACTAAGTCCAAGACCATTGAAGAAAGAGAAGCTGTAGGGAACGACCTGCTGATATCACTAGGAGAAAAGAGGAGGATTAGATGGGAAGAAGAAGTCTCTGAGATCAACTTTACCCACTCTAGTCGCAAGGCCTGGACTACCATCAACAAACTCACTGGTCGAAGCAGCGCTCCAAAACAGTGTCCTGTTACTGCAAACTCCATCGCTTCAGTCCTAGTTAACAATGGAAAGTGGCAAGATAAAACCACTGAGGCCAAAGTCCACTCTCGCTCGGTGAACTCTGAGATAAAGAACCTCCTCAAGTCCACTCCAGAGTCAACCTCCATGTCTGAAGCCTTCACCTTGGATGAGGTTGAAACTGCACTGAAATCAATAAAGTCCGGCAAAGCGCCAGGCAACGATAACATCCACACAGAGTTCCTCAAGAACATGAGTCGCAAAGCTACTTCCTGGCTACAAGCCTTTCTCTCTACCTGCATGATAACATCCACTATTCCATCAAAATGGAAGACCGCTAAAGTTATTGCCATTTTGAAGCCCAAGAAGCCTGCAGACGAACCCAAGAGCTACCGTCCAATCAGTCTGCTATCGCACATCTACAAGCTACTTGAAAGGCTGCTACTTGCCAGAATCGTTGACACTGTCGAAGAGAAGCTACCTACTACACAGGCAGGTTTCAGGAAAGGTAAATCAACCACCGACCAAGTAGTCAGGCTTGTAAACGACATAGAGACGGCCTTCCAGAAGAAGCAGAAGTTTGGTGCAGTTCTTGTCGACCTTACTGCGGCATTTGACACAGTATGGCACCGTGGCTTATACCTCAAGACCCTGCAGACCATCCCAGATGTAAGAATCGTGAAATTCATCATGCTGCTTGTACAAGACCGGTCATTTGTCCTCGAAACATCAAACGGCGAATGCAGTAGGAAGAGGAAACTCCGCAATGGTGTGCCGCAAGGCTCTGTCCTCGCTCCGATACTTTTCAACATCTATGTCTCTGACATGCCCAAGGGGGAATGCATGCAGTATTCCTACGCAGACGACACCGCACTGGGGTTCAACAACCACTCCTTCGAAGCAATCGAAACATCACTGGAGAAGGACCTGAAAATGCTAGCCGAGTTCTTCAACAGATGGCATCTCAAGATAAGCATACCAAAGACTGTATCCTCCGTCTTCCACCTGGCTAACCGATGCGCCAACCGAGAGCTGAATATCTCACTAGATGGGTCTAGGCTGAACTTCGTCTCAACACCAAAGTACCTAGGTGTCACTCTTGACCGAAGCCTCACCTTCCACGAGCATGCCAAAGCCACAGCTCAAAAGACCCAAGCCAGAGTGTCTCTCCTAAAGAAGCTTGCAGGGACCGGATGGGGAGCTAATTTCACCACCCTTCGCACCTCCACTCTAGCTCTTGCCTTCTCCACTGCCGAGTATGCTGCACCCGCATGGAGCCACAGCACCCATGTACACAAGGTTGATGTTGTCCTCAATGATGCTATGAGACTAATCAGCGGAACACTCACTGCAACACCAGTCAGCAACCTGCCAATATTATCTGGCATACCACCAGCTCAGCTCAGACGAGATGCGCAGTATGCTAAGCTTGCCCAAAAGCATGACAGAGATAAATGCCTTGTTCCTGCCCCCTCTGCCTTTGAAGGACAGCGTCTCCCTAGAAGACACTTTGCAACACGGGCTGCTGAGCTGCGGCCTGAGAACCCCCCCTCCACCTTAGCCACTTGGATAACAAAACGCTGGTCAGACCAGTGGAATTCGTCCACTACCAACCTGAAGGAGTTCATCCCAAAGCCCTGTGCAAAACCAAGTGGCAGCGACCTCCCAAGAAAAGCCTGGGTCAACCTAAACCGTATCAGAACTGGAGTTGGCCGCACACAATATTTCCTACATAAAATTGGAGCTGAATCATCACCAAACTGCGCCTGTGGAGAGATCCAAACTATGGATCATGTCATTGATGATTGTCCGATCTACAAATCCCCCCACGGCGCTTCCGGACTTCGTGAGCTCGATGATGAGACGATCTGTTGGCTCAATAAGGATCTTCCTATCTAGATGATGTACTCCCTGATATTCTTTGCACGAACGAACGAATGTGATTTCACTAATTTCTTTTGTGAGAAATCATTGAAAGAATTGCCAAGAAAGGTATGATAATATAGGAATGGTCACACGATGTGACCCCTTTCAATATAGACCTACGGACTTGCCATAGTAGCTATGTATGTTATTCAACTTCAGTAGTAGCAAGCGCATATTTCATTCAAACTTTTTGTAGTGGTAGTTTTATTAATTTTTTTAACAAATACTAAATTTGTAAAGACATACAAATCTGATGGGATTATATGATTTCATTGGCAATGCCCTTCACTGCCATTTTGAAGAGTAGCTCGGTCAAGAAACAGTATCTAGGCTCATGGTCCGGTCCAACTCCGCTTGTTAACGGTGTTAGGAAAGTTTCAGGAAATCAAGAATGTGGATGAATCAAGTTAGGTTAATTAATATGATTACTAGTATCATGAGGTATGATAATTCATGGAAAAATGAAAATCTTGAAACTCTCCATCGGCTGAAATTGATGAGCTTTTGGGTGCGTGAAGGCTAATTTGTAGGTCCAATCTACTTTCTACAAAAACATTATTTTCGTGTAAACAATTACTAGTTTCTAAAATAGCAAACTCAGTCCTTAAATTGCTATGCCAATGGGCCTGCTTGTTCTACTTAATGTCTCAGTAGCCTGGATCAGCTCAGACGGGGGCAGGGTGGTGGGCAATATTTTGTCCACAAGGGGGACACATTATAGGATTATGTGTGTGTTATGTTTCCCTTTTTTTTTCACCACTGGAGCGGGGGAAATATATTGGCTAGATTATGGGCATGTCTTTATATAATTATCAAAGCTGAAAAGTAAAATATACTTTTAAAAAGACATAATACAGGGGACGCCACTGTTCGCATAATGCCTTGCGGTAAACAAAAAAACTCGTATCGTATTTGGCTTAAAATCTTGAAAATGTTACTTCCTTACCTATGGAAAATAAAACGTGCAATATTGTATATTTAGGAAAAGCTTGAATATGGTATATAATCCCAACAACCCCTCTCTGTCGCTTCCTTCCTTAACTGGTTAGGGAATTGATAGATCAGCCCCTTGATGGCAACGCTGCTACACCCCCAGCCCACCACCACACCCCCCCCCCCCCTCCGTGAAACACACAGAGGCTACGCCATCTATGAACTACTTGGACGAAAATTGTCGGTAATATGTACTTGTATCAAGGAAACAAGGCGGGGACGGTGGGTCGCATTGCGCAGCGTGATCGGACTGATTGGGTGGGGAGGGGGGGGGGGGGGGTGATGGGTCACGTAATATTGGGGCACGCCTTTTCCTTTATTAATTCTGAAATCTATGTTTTGAATAAATGTTTTCTGGAAAAATTCGGGGCCACGTACGTGGCGCCCCCCCCCCGCACCTACACCACAGCCGTTGGGGGGGGGGGGGGGTGTCCCTTATCCATTATTTCGCTTTCTTCTCATCATTTTGTTACCATTTTCATTTTGTTATGAATAGCGACCCTCATCCCGTGAATAGCGACTCTCACTTCGTGTTATGAATAAAGAACCTCTTCTCCTGGCTATTATGAATAGCGAACCTCATTTCATATTATGAATAGCGACCCTCATTTTGTATTTTGTATAGCGACCCTTCCCTAGTATTAGGGACCGTGAATAACGACCCCGATTTTGTATTATGAATAGCGACCCTCTTCTCATATCATGAATACCGACCCTCTTCTTTGATTATGAATAGCGGTCCTTTAAAATGGTGCCGTCATTATTGAGTTAAAATATCATACGATATTTTTAAAAGACTTCAAAGTATAAAACGCAATTTGTCCAATTACATACTCGAAATGCCCGGATAAACCCCGTATATGCCGTGTAAAGCCTTAGATTCGATCTAAGACAGTAAGACTCAGACAACTTGCTTTTGCATATGACATATATGAGAGTAAAGATTAAAATCACACCTTTCAAATGGTGTCAGTCATCATTTAGTTTAAATGTCATACCATAGTTTTAAAAGCCTTCAAAGTGTAAAACGTATTTTGTCCAATTATATACTCGTAATGCCCGGATAAACCCCGTCAGAAGCGGATCTAGAGGGGGGGTTGGGGGTTGCAACCCCCCCCCCTTGGGCGGCCCCCCCCCCCCCCCCCCAAAAAAAAGGAGAAAAAAAAGAAAAAAAAAAGAAAAAAAAAAAGAAAAAAAGAAAGAAAAAAGAACGCACGCTGGAGAGAAACCCTTTCAGGTGCAAATATTGTGAGAAGATATTCAACTCATCTGGTAACTTAACCAAACACATAATAACTCTGGATATAACTATGTATTAAACTGTTACTTGATTTAAAAAGACGTTATCATGCACTGCTTTTTATGGTCTCCATTGTGTTAATAGATGCCAGGAAAACATCACTTACGGGGTTCAAATAAACACCCCCCAAAAAAATCGGCTCGCCGCTTCGCGGCTCGTGGACGATGCTCCGCATCGTCATTATTTTGGTCAACCCCCCCCCCCCTTAGCAAAAAGCTAGATCCGCCCCTGCCCGTATATGCATAAGACCTAAACAAATCGCTACAGCATATGAAATAGGGTCTATATGAGAATAAAGAGTAAGATCTCACCTTTAAAATGTGTCACTCATTATTAGTTTAAATGTCATACGATAGTTTTTAAAACATCCAAATCTATTCTCTTACTTCTATTGCCGTCACTGTCAGCAGACACGTGCAAAATCTCCTTTTTTCTTTTCGATTGTACGACTTAGAGATACTATAGAATAGGCCCCTTTGTTGGTGGCTAGCCTCCTCCTTATTGGTGGCTCAATTGGTCTCCAGTTTCAATTCAAGGAGCTGACCTCAGACAGAATCCCAGGACTTGACTCTAACTTCTAAGATGTAAGAAACTTTGTTTATTGAGTTGAACAAGTAAGACCTATCATACACCATCATGGTCATGTGTGCATGTGTGAGTGTTTGTGCTGCAGTAATTATTACTACCGTACCGAGATGCTAAGTACAGTCCCATGTATTTATTTTTGTGTGGCATGATGATCTGAATACTTGACTGGGGATCGAGATCACTGATCATGGGATCTGCTCGCTATTCATAAGGACAGCTATTTATAAAAGACCGCTATTCATTTAGTCACACCTTATTATGAATAGCGGTCCTTATGAACAGTGCCCCTTAAAATCCTTCCCATACGACTAGAGATTGAACACAACTGTGTGCAATGCGCGATCATGCAAAATTAGTCAATGTTTTTTGACCAAATCAAGATTCAAACCTTTATTTCTTGTGATCCTAAAGGTGATACTCAATATTAATGAGGTGTCATATGAAAGAGCAGATTAATCTCAGTATTTCTGAAGGGGCGTCCACTTGGAATTCTAAAAATATCTTGTCCAAAATAGTGATTAAAATGTTGTTTGCATCCTAGCTCCGAAATTTGCCACTTTTTAGCACCGTCGGATCGATAAATTATATTCTCAGTCGTAAGGAATCGATCCATGCCCTTGTTTTTTTTCGCTAGCCCCAAGGGATCACAAGTTATTATAGTTTGAAAATACTGTTCCCCCCATTTTCCGGATCAGCCAGTAGGAGGGGGGAGCGCCGCTCAGCCCAAACCCATGGCGACGACGCGTAAAATCTGCACATGCATATATTTGCAATTCGGACTGAGTGTGACAGCGTGTGTGTTTGTGTATTGGTTGGGACCGCGATCAAGTTGCGCATTGCAAGCCTAGGCTTGCATACTGTGTGAGTCTACAAAAAGTTTACACCTAGAAAATTGCTAATTATTTTAAAAACTCATCTATGAACAGTCAATTATTTTACATCTTATGAAACAGTGTTTTTATCCCAAATCATTTGGTATCACTTTTGTGTGGTATGTGTTCACGCTTTGATGAACAGGAGGCTTTGTTTGCGTTTCATATTTCCGATCCGCGCATTAGTGATGCGAAAAACGGATTCCGCGATGATGCATTTTACAATTACTTTGTACAGAGACTTTCATGTTTTGAGCGATAAATCCTTGGGAAGGCGGACAACCCATTAAAGTAGACGGTGAACTTGGGTTATTATCTTATGCGGAATCCGTTAAGCCCCCCCCCCCCCACCCAGGATATGCAGTTTCAAAATAGCCTAGGCTAGATAGGGTTAAAAAAGGAAGCGGACAGGGACGCTGAACATTAAAAAAAATATATTTTGCCTTATTGACAAAAATAGCAAAAACTGAAATATGTACTTTGACTATTAAATAGTTTGCTCATGTAACTCCTAAATCAATTTTTAATTTGAGAAAGACTGGTCATCAACAGGATTCGTCGTCAACCATCTTGATTTGAGTATAACAAATATTCGTGAAAAAGTTTTTTGAACGTCCAATTTAGCTACATGTACATTGTACATGTATAGTCTGTACGAGTCCAGCCTGGGTGACACATTGTTATTTTAAATATTCATAAACTCAATCTCAAATAAATGATCTTATGGGCATCGGCTTTGTTTTGGTTTGTTGAACCAGAAATATATCGTAGATCACAGTTAGAATACATTAAATGGTACAGCTTGCTGGTATTAAGATAGAATTGGACATTTTCGTGTAAAGTAAGCCCGTAAATTTCGCCAATGGAAATACATGTACGTACGGTATTGACAATTTTATACATTTTATATAAGAAAGAAATATCTCTACCTCCTTATGTCTGATTTATGAATAAGACGACTAGATCTATTAAAATAAAGAAAGACAGGGGGAAACATTTTTACTGGATCCTGGCGAAAATAGCCACATGTAGTACATGTATAACAGTTCAGTCATTGCCCCCACCACTATCCCATTGTAATGTAATCATAAAATCTTGTTAGATTTGCAAAAAGGAGACGGCACTTTTCATTTATTGGTCATTGGGTCATCTTGAGCTTGAAAGACCATTCTTAACTTATGTTTACAAAAGCTTTTAAACCACACTGATCATAATGGACTCTTTATATCCTTACAGCTCATTCAGCACCATGAGACAGAAGCGCAAACCCTCATCTACTCAACAACTTGACCCAGAGAAGAGGCAGTGCCTGTCATGGGACATGTACGATGCAGTAAACAGTGGTTCCAGCGAGGCTGGTCCAAGCACTAGCCAAACGGATGAAGGCATAGAGCCGGATGTGGACCTTTGTGTTATTGATCTTGTAGATGATGGCCCTCATGAGGTACTAGATTCTTCGTCAGATGAGGAAGTTATCGACTTGACAGGAGACGATGACCTCCATGAGCTAGCCCTATATGTGGATCCTATTTCACAGGTCGTAGTTCATACAGAGCCAAACGACGTCCTCTACCAATTCAAGGTGTCAAAGTCCAAGTATTTGCTTTTGGAAAGAGCTGCAGACTACCGAGTCAAGGTTCACTTGGACCAACCTTTAGAGAGGGATCGGGTAGGTCTTCTGTGCACCTTGAAGATGAGGCTGTTGCCCGTTGCGCCCGCTATCGTGAGTCAGCCCAACCCCCAACTCCCAACAGATGGATGCAGCACCCTTTTACTGCGAGAGGCACCCGGTTATGATTTCCTTGTGTTTCCGGACCAACAGATCAATTCGTTGAGTCGGCTCCAATTTAGCAGGAAGGATCTTCTCTTGGGACGAGGTAGCCTTCTGGCGTTCTCCATAGAGATGGAGAGAAGACCAAGCACCTCTTGCCTTGAGAGCTTCCAAGAACTCGCCAGACTGTACCAAGGGAAGCTACTCTGGCTCTGTCTTCGTGACTACGATCCCGCATCTGGGCGTGCCTCAATGGATGCTTGGTTACTTTCTGGCATCGTGTCTCAGCCAGCTCAATTTCCCTCCAGAAAACAGTACCTTGAATACGTCCCCCACTTGATGAACTGGTATCATGGATTCCCGCTACCAGGTGAATGTGGTGATCTGACATATCCTATGGGCTTCAATTTGTGTTTGGAGTCCATAGGGCATTAACTTTTATCATTGTACACAGAAATGTAATGCCCACATATGTGGCTTTAAACAGACAATATTTAAGACATTTAGGCTTAAGGTTGCAATGAGATTTCATTTTATAATGGGTTTAGGAGAAGGGTGAAGGTTAGCTGCTGGTTAGGTTTTGGGTTTTTAGGGATTTCGGAAAGTGTTAAAAGTTTTCTCAAGTTAAGTGCAAAGCAATTGCCATCGAAGCATTCGTCATACAACTTGTAAGTTCTGTCATTTCTTTAGCTTTTGTAGTCCCGGTCAAAACTTCTCAGATTAAATTTTATTTTGTGAGTATCTGAAATGTACACTCCAATCGCCATCCCCCTCAAACTTCTGCATAAAATTCTGTACTTGGAAACTGATGCATTAAATGCTGTACAATGTATTGAGGCTTTATAGGAGTGTGTTGAAAATGACTCACCACTCAACCATTTTCTTTTCACATTCCACCAATAGCTCGTAAAAAATACAAGGCCCACAAGAGGTACGACTACACCGCCCTCTTTGACAAGGTGCGTCAGTATCACCAGACCCAGGAGGTAGTGGAGACGATAAACGTCCAGCACCCGATCCTTGTCCCGACCCTGCGGCCTTACCAGCGTGATGCGGTCTGCTGGATGGTCAAGAAGGAGAAAGTGAAGCAAAGTGGTGAGTAATAATAATAATAATACTAGTATACCGTACTTATATACATGTAGCGCATATGTCTCTATGCACTGTAAGAAAGAGTAAGAAGGAAAGGTGGAGAGAGTAAGATAAGAAGAGTGAGATATGCTTAACATATTTCCTCTCGTTAACATTGGAAAGTACTTTTGAAAAGAAATGTTTTTGAATAATGTCAGCCATGGCTTGTAGTTAACCGGCTCTAATAGTTATTTGACTGAACCATTCACTCATTACGTCCCTAACAAAAACCATGGGTCTTCCCAAAAGTCTCTCCTTATTATCCCTCAAATGCGTACAAAGTTTTATGGGTCATGCGTTTATCAGGTTGCATCAGCAGAGCTGTGGAATAAATTACCAGAATATTTAAAACAAATTGTTAACAACTTCAAAACATGTCTTAAAATATTTCTTTTTATAAATAATTTTCAAATGTTAACTGATGACTTAAGGAAGTATACTGACTGTCTTTCCTTCTCTCCATCACAGTACAGTCATAGGGACATAGAATTTGGTCGTACTACGGAAGTACATGTACTTAACGAACAGTAACACTCAGGAGATATCGATGTGGTCATGTATACTGTATTCATGGAGACGTGGTAGACCCTGGAGTCTAATGTTTACTTTCAGTTTCTTATTGGGTAATTCTACCTGATTTTTGACAAGCTATGAATGGATTAATTTCCCTTTCATATTATGGTCTAGACATGTGGTTGTTTAGATATTATGTACAGTAACCCTCAAATCTGGGAATTTGTGATAAACAATTTGACAATATGATAGATATTAGTGAAGTAATTTGTCAGTGCATTATGAACCAGTATATTAATTCAGTGCTGGTACATTTTTATGTTAGTACAATGCGAAAAGTAAGATAGTTTTGGTAATTGCAAAATATACATTAATATATTATTTTTCTTCTTTACAATTTTTGCTTGTGTGTTGACAGAAAAAGGCCTGCTGCACATTCTTTGGAGGCTGTTCAAGACAGTTGATGACAAGACCCTCTACTATAATCCAAACAGTGGCGAGTGAGTTCCGTTTTTAATTTAAGAATTAATATATTAGTTCCATCAGAAATGTGTAGAATAAACAAGGGTTGTGTGTTACTACCAAATATCAATGTAGTTTGCAGTAAATTAGTTAATGAGTAGTCATCAGTCCACTAACAAATAGAAGGAAAGAACACAACTTGTACAGTGTATGTGCACAAGGATAAAAATTATGACAAGATTAGGATGGAAAGGAAGGGAGGGAGGGATACTTGTAGACAGCAACACAGATACTACTCGCATACACCATGTTTTAAAATCATAAGGAAGAAAGAAGCAAGAAGTAGAAAGAGATAGACAGTTATATGTATGGTGCGTTCATCATCCCTTTTCTGGCCTAGAATTGGCATTTTCAAACGTGTTTCAGGGAAATTTGCGTGGTGATAAACGCAAGCCTGTTTTCAATCGCCTTTAGATATGGGTATATTGATTACGTGCTTTAACTATTGTATTGTCATAGCGTGCATAGATTTTTAAAAACAAGGGAAAAAAAGCGTGCACCCTAGTTAACCTGTGAGCAACTGGGTCAAACAACGCAAAGCAGTTGCACAGAGACAAGGCCTTTATTTCTTATCGTGATGAAATGATAAACGTGACATCCCGCAAATCACGTTTCGTATAGTGGGGTTCGATATGTATGTATAGAGACTCTGTTCCTGAGTGGCAAAAGATGCTATAATGTAGGCACATGTAGACTACCGCAGAGACGGTGACTACTCTAGCAAAGCTTTCATCTACTCATTAACCCCACTCAACTTTTGAAAATTGTTAACATTATCTTTTTTTTTTTAATTGTTTTGTTTACCTTGTAGAATAACAGACCAGAGACAGGAGATGCCAGAGGCCTTTCCTGGAGGCATCCTGGCCGATGAGATGGGGCTAGGGAAGACGGTGGAAGTCCTTGCCATGGTCCTAGCTCACCCAAGGTGGATCAAAGACCACTCCCAGGACACAGCTATCTCATCCTGTACACAAGATAAACTGCCAGACAGTGATGTTTCCAAAGACCACTCCTTGAACATGGACACCTCATCCTCCGTGCAGGACAAACTACCAGAGAGTGCAGGAACTGATGTTGCCACCCCTGCAGAGGAAGAACAGTTGGAGTGTAAGACCTCAGGGACATTGGTTTCATCTAAGAATGTAACCATGCCTGAAGCACAAAGTGATGGAGAGGCGGAGGTACCGGATAAATCAGATTTCAACGGAATAAATGGAAACGGCTTCCAACGAGGAACTGGGACAATGGTGGCAGGTGACAGCATGTCATCAGCTCTGGTAGATGGGACTGAAATGGAGAGCAATGAAACAGAAACTGTCCTTGATAACAAACCATTTAACCTCTTAGGACTAGAGGTCACAGAAGGCAGGAGTTCATGTACTTCACAAAACAATGAGAATATTACATGCAAGAGGAAAGAGGAAACAATGTCATCAATTCAAGTACATGGGACTGAAATGAAAAACACTGCTGTAAAGATAGAACCAAGAACTGAATCAGAAAGGAATCTCAAGAACATTGTAGAGCAAGAGCCCCAAGACAACAAATCACTCTCAGAACCTGATGTGCAATATGCTGGCCAAGCAACTAAGCAAAGTAACAGTTCTGCTCAAAACACTAAAGACAAAGATTCCTTTCATTTACTAGGAAAAGAAGTAATTTATTTGAAAGTGACTGAAGAAGAAGAAGCCCCTCCAGGTGCAAATGAAAGCCATATGGAATCAGCGATAGAAGATGAGGAGAAAGAAGCCACACAAGAAAGGTAAAGTTTGAATGTACATGTACATGTACATGTACATGTATGTGTTACACTTAAAGTAGATATTCATTGATTTTAAAAACTAACTTTATTTTCATTATTGCAAAGTTGAAACTTTGATTCGACAAGGTTATCAAAATTTAATGCTTGGAAACATTCAAAGTAATGATTATTATAAATTACAAAACGCTTAAATACAGCCCCGGCATAGCACCTGAAGAGTTCTCCGACTGCTGCTGAGATGTGAGAGATCACAGTATGGACATGATTTGCACAAGCAGACGATGTCCCATGACATCTTACACATTTTCAGTGCCTGTGTTTTCATCTTCTCTTGAGTTCGTTCTCTTACTTCACTACCGTCAGGCTAAATGTATAATCTATTGCCTCATTCTAAACCCTGCGCATGGTTTTATTTTGATGACAAATGCAGCGATACAAAAATAAAGGAATCTGTCGCTTGTAAACAAAATAAGACGCCATTGTATATTCAGCTGCACACACCGCGGTATGTTCGGCGTTTCGAGAGGGAACAAATGCTGTCCTTAATATCATTCCGGGGGGTTTTCAATTTGAAAGTCTGGTTTTTTTTATTGTTAATTAACCCCTATCCTGTGTATTTACAAGCAAAAGATTTTAGTTATCAGAATCGGGTCATATCCCATTTTGAATGGTTTGACATGCTATTACATTTATACACACTAAACTCATAATTTGAGAAATAATAGCTTTGCAATTATGTTCATTCTTTATGGGATGTCGTCTGCTTGGGCAGTATTGGTCCATATAGTGACGTCATTAAAACATCGTTATTTTTCTGACGAATCTCTCGTATATCCCAGCTGCTATGGAGGTGGTTGTATTTGTATTTTTATAATGTAGTTGACCTAAAACTTGTAAGATGGCCATCTGTTACATTGTAGCTTACCAGTTTCTAGTGATACATTATTTGACATATTTGTGATTTTCTTTGAATTTCACCTTTAAATAACATATCATCTTGTAGAAGTTATTGACTCTGTTGTAAAGAACTGTTCATCCTAAAAGAGTGTCAGAAAGAATACCACACACATAATAGTATGTACAGTAGTATTGATCATTTTGATCAAAAGCATTTGGTTTTGTGGCTTCTGCATCTAGAAGCAAATCGTCTTATACAAAAAAGGAGATATTGTTTTTCTGTAGTCTACCTACAGTGTAGGGTAGATTTTATGGTCTATGTTACTCTGCGCTCTTTTAAAGGAAGGTATTAATTCTGTCTTTGAAAGAAAATATTACAGTCATGTGTAAATTACATTACAGGTACTTTCACTTTTTGTTGTTGTTGTAAATAGTTATCTCACTATCAGCCATTTAGGTGCATTGTACAAACGTGGAAATTATAGAATGCTTGTTTTTTTACCATTCTACCAGTACTTGTATGTGTACTTTATATTTATTTTCTTTACCGTCGAACAGTACTCTTGCTTTTTATCCATCCGTAGAGAGAAACCCAAAGTCTTCCAGTGTAAATGTGGTCGGAATGAGTGGAATATTTGTCAACCCACATGTGTGCAGTGCCTTAGATGTCACTCCTGGCTTCATGCTGCATGCATTGGCTTTGATATCCACATGCCAGACACACCCAGTCAGGACCTGCAATTCTGGTGCCCTCACTGTTTTCCAAAAGTGGTAAGGGGAAGATTTTTTGTAACTAAAAGATGTTTGAGAGTGTTTGTAGAATAGTATCTAATTGATTACAATGGGTTAATGAGAGAAATGTGTTATTCATGCTATGTACATATATGCCTACTGTCATTGACAGGGCTTTAAATCATCTTTCCCTAAATAATTGTTTTGGAAAATCTGATTGCTCTACACAGATTATATTGTGGAAACTTTGCTTTAATAAGCTTTTTTACACTGTAGTGTATTTTCAATTCCAAGTTATACGGTAGAGACATTTGAACCCATAAATATGCCAGGGAAACAAAAATTGCCCTATATATGCAGGGGCTCTTAAAGGTATTACAAAATGTTGGTATGGGGTCATGAATTCGGTTCAAATTAAAATATTGGAAGCATGCGTTCCTACAATATTCATTGATCGTTGTCGCGGTTGAAATCGAGTCTGAAGTCTGAAATTATAAATAATAAACTCTTCATGTTGTATAGCTCCCTCTGAAGGTCAAGATATTAATTTAGCTTTGAAACAATGTTTCTAGACTAAAATCGACCGATTAGCTCTTCCCGTTTGGAAATTATATATCACAACTACATATTCTGAGATTTTCATGGTCGCAGCTACATGTACCATTGTACGGCCATAGGCGCTATTTCAAATTTATAAAAATTTACCGGGAGCACCGGTAAATTTTTATATTCAATTTTTCTCAAAAACAGAAGTGTTTTAGGGGCTAATTTTTGTTGTGCTTATAATACATCAACAGGGGCACCAAATATATCAAAATTGTAAAGATTCACTATCCACCCAATTTTCAAAATTCCCCAAAACTTTGTATTACTATTAATGTTCATGTTTTAAAAGCACAGTAGGCAACACTGCTCCAGGATGTTCCTTCTGTTCATGTTGTTTCAAACATTTTCATCAATCTTATATCGCTTTTTTGATGTGACGTGGAGTTGCCATAAATAAAAAGTGAGTAGTGTACATTATATCACAGTGGCATTTAATTACTTCTTTACAGCCACCGTTGGTTTCCGGTGCGACATTGATCATTTCCCCTGCCTCAATATGTCACCAGTGGGTGGATGAGATTAACAGACATATCAACTCATCTACTCTCAAAGTTGTGGTAAGTTATTATTCAGACTATGCCAGATTGAAGAGGTTTGACAAGTTAGTACTGTCAAACCTGTCTACAATGGCCATGCAAGGGAAACAGAAAAGGTGGCCACTGTAGACAGGTGGCCTTTATATTGTAGAGAGGTGGCCACTGAGACAGGTATGACTGTAGTAGAGCTGGGACTCGTTTCACAAAGCCTGTTTTTCAATGACAAATGCCTTTTATTAAGACAAAGCAGACCGGGAGCCAAATATCTGAAAGAGCGGCTCCCGGTCCTTAATTTATTTAGAGAACCGGGAGCCGTTTTCCAGGACCAGGAGCCGTTTTCAATATAGATGAAAATATGTATTCTTTTAAATCATTAGTTAACCGTTACATTTTACTTATTCATTATTCATTGTCATTAGTCTATAAATTAACCCTGTAAGTTAGGGCTTTAATCGGATCGGAAAGGGGGAAATTTAAAAAAAAAAAAAAAAAAAATATTTAAACAAATTATTAAAAAAAAAAAAAAAATATCGAAATTTGTCAAGTTTTAGGCTATCGAATACTAAATAAACATGCAAAGCTGGGATTATTTTGTCATTTGGAGATGTTGTAGACCATGTTTGTTGATATGAAGTGCCTTTTCATGACTTTGAATTTATAATATTAGTCTATAAGAGAAAAGGGAAAACATGCGAGCCGCTATCTAGGATTATAATGACAATGGAAAACAGAATGCGTGCTTACATTATAATCCACAGTGGCGGCTCACATTTTTTACCTCTTCTCTTAGACTAATGTCATTAATTTCAAAGTCATGAAAAACACTAAATATCTACAAACACGGTCTACAATAACTCTGAATGACAAACTAATCCCAGCTTTGCATTTTTTTTTAGAGTATTTGATAGCCAAAACTTAAAAATTGTCGGCATATTTTTTTTTTAAAAATATTAAAATGTTTGTTTTCTACCGATATTTTTTTCCGATCAGTTTTCATTGATCGGCGATCGGACTTTGTGCGCGAAATTCCGAAATTGTGATCTATTTCCATCATGATTGCCACAATTTTTATATATAGTTTCCAGGAAAAGAGTTGTGAAATCAAAGTTTGGATTGTGATTATTCAGGCTATGTATACTGAATTTTGAGAATCGTTTTTCAAAGTAAGATTTTCACAATGAAGTCAAACTTTTAGACGGAGAGAGAGTGTTGCTCGCCCACTCTCAATCTCCCCTCTGCAGCACGCCGGCTAGCTAGCCGCCCTAACCCTAGGCCTAGCGGTAGCTTGGTGACAAATCTGCTGATAACCAATCAGAAGCAAGGATTTCAGTAGCTTACTGTCATTTGTCACTGATGACAAGTTTTGTGAAACAGGCCCCAGTACTCTTGTAATCAGGGGTTCAAGGTTAGGAACCTAGTGGATATATGCTAGTGTCTTTCAGTAAGGCATTCATTTCTCAATTACCAAGTCCCTGGGATAGGTGTTGTATTGTAGCTACAGGGGGTGTTTCACAAAGATCTTAAGTTGAACATATCTCTAAGTTGGACTTAACAATTATGAAAGGCCACTAGCATGTTTGAAAATACTTTGTAAAAGTTATTTTAAAAGGCATAAAATGTTGATTCAAATGATTCATATATTCTATTATCATGGGAGACTTCATGTTCTTGATTTGGAATTTATTTAAAGTCTAAAATACTTGAATTTTCGCTTTTTAATATATTTTATTTTAAGGCTACAAATAACTCTCCATAATTTTCAAGTCCAACTTAAAGATAAGTTCAACTTAGGATCTTTGTGAAACACCCCCAGTTCTCCTGTAATCAGGGGTCCAAGGTTAGAAACCTAGTGGATATGCTAGTGCCTTTCAGTGAGGCATTCATTTCTCAATTACCAAGTCCCTGGGATAGGTGTTGTAGCTATAGGTCAGGTAAAATTCATTAATCACCAATTTGTTTTCTATTAACCCTTACTGTAGTCCGGCAGCCATCACGATATACCTTGCTTTAGGGTCTATAGTTTTTTTTTTGTTGATTATAGTTCCTTAGACCATCAATTTGAAGAATCCGATTGCTGACACTCTGTCAGCCTTGAGCAATTTGAGATATGTGACGTCACACAAAATGGCCGCCAAAATACCCTTTTTTACCAAAATTAATGATAAAAAAATTGTTTACAGTATTTTGCTACATTAAATGTCAGTCAAATATCTTGATTTTTTTCTAGGATCATCACTAAATAAAAATTGACGATGTTGTATGATAAAAAATAGCATGTAAATTTGCATAATTCAGATTGGCGCCCTCTATAGACACGTTAACTTACACATTTTAAATAATGGCCAAATGCCAATTTCTAACATGAAATTAACATTTTTTATAAGTCAGACGCACTGAATACAATAAGTAAAAATTGTGCACCACATTTTTTGTGTGATTTTTTTGTTATTTTGTACTTTAAAGGTAAAGATCAGTTTTGGAAACGCCCCCCTCTCAAAAAATGAAATGGAAGCTTTTATCACCAATCATGTGAAAGAATATGTTTTGACTAATACGTGATGATACAAATTTTGCCGAGAAACCGCCTACTAATTGATATATTTGGTAAATTATTATATCTATTTAGACCTGATAGATATCGCGCACGTGTCGCGTAGTCCCATATACATCCTTCTGTGTACAGTGCTTGTAACTTTACCAAGACTGGGCCAAATTTCTAATCGTTTTGATGATTCCAGAACCTTTTATGCTCTCTGTCCCATAGATATGAGGTACCATATGGTTATAAATGCCCGTTTTCAGTGACAGCATTCCGAAATTTGATTTGTATTTTGAGGTAATACATTCTTTTATATGAACCTATCATGAAAAGGTTCCTCTCTTACAAGGGAATTTATGAGTTTAATAAAGCGAAATATCCACCCAAAATGACCAAACATGGTTACCTTCCAATGGCTATCATTTGCTGCTTTAGTTTGATCGTTATAACACTCGACAGAGGCGCGAAAACCACAGAAAATTGTGCATGCTAGTTTTGCTTTGTTGCATTGGCACCGTGATGATTTACATAGGCTTCCACTCGCACAAGTGCACCGTATTACATGTAACCTTAATATGTTGTCCGGTGCGAGTTGTACATTTGTAAGTACTGTGACAGGGATCAGGGATTTGGTTTCCTCTTCTTTTGCATAGCCATACTTTGTAGGATCCAATGATGTGGGTCGTGACTGCAAGGCGTGCTTCCACACACATGTTTGCAGATGAGCTCTCTTGCCAACCGAGTCCAAAGGGAGTCAAATCTTCTGCTTCATCACTTTCAGCAATGCATGTACCCTTTTCAATCCAAAAGTATGCCCAAATAGTGTCGCATCCCCTCAACGCATGTCCTGCCAACATCGATGGAATGATATCTTCTAACTTGTGTACAGTGGCAGGAATGTCAATAACAGTTCGCTCTTTGATGACGCCATGATCATTGGCGTTCTAAGTTATTCATGTAGATAATGATGGACCCTAACCCTAACAGCCAGGACCCTAACATACCTTTTCTCATTAGCAGCAATTTGAATCGCTTGCTGTACTATGATGTTGTCTGCTTCTTCATGTGTTATGGAAAGATCTTCCCTTGGCATGACATCGCTACCTGGTATCACTTCAACAGATACCTCATCTTGACCGGTAATGACCAGCTTGTGCTTTTGCCTATTTCTGAACACCTCATCATTCTGCAGAGTCACTCATACCGGTATTATGATGTCGATCAACTGTAGTTTGTTGTCAGTAGTTTCTGGGAGGGAAGCAGTGAGGTGGGAAGGAAGACTCTTTTGGATGACTCTCGATTCGTCATGACTTCTAGAAACCCTGGTGGCACACCAACCGAAGATCATCAGATTTTAATCCAAAGTAGAGCACAACCATCAAACGGGCTGTACAAGGTTGCTCAAGTGACACGTCAACCTTTGTCAAATTCTTCAAGTTCGCCTTTGACCTGGTGAAAGCTTTCATGACAAAATATTCTTGATATTGACATATCTTCAACTTGCCTGCAGTCCTATTACTCTAGAGTAGATCAACTTGGTGTCATAGACTTTTGAACCCTCAAATGTTAATTAAACTACACCCTCCAAGTGGTTGAAAACTTCACCTACCTCGGCTCCATGTATTAAGTAACCTCTCCCTTGATCTCGAGCTCAACGTTCACATTGGCAAGGCAGCAACCAAGATTGCTAGACACTCAAAGCAGGCCTGGAAGAACACTTTACTATACCACCAACACGAAAATGAAGATCTACCAGGCCTATGTGCTCAGCACTCTCCTGTATGGCAGTGAGTCGTGAACCCTGTATGCAAGTCAGGAGCGCCGTTTGAATGTTTTCCATTTCCGCTACTTGAGGCGAATCCTAGGCATCAAATGGCAGGACCACATTCCAAACAAGGATGTCCTCAAAAAGGAGGGATGATGACCATCTACGCTCTTCTATCACAACGACGGCTGAGATGGCTTGGTCATGTCAGTCGTATGGAAGACGGCCGCATTTCAAAAGACATCTTGTAGGGAAAGTTAGCGACCAGAACCAGGACTGTTAGAAGACCTGGTCTTCGCTTCATGGATGTGTGCAAGAGGGATATGGAGGCCAGTGAAATCAACCCTACAAAATGGGAAGCCTATGCTTCAGACTGCCCCAAATGGAGATGCGCTGTGAAGACATGTATACAGAGGAGTGATCAGAAGAGAGTAGAACAGTGGGAGGAGAAAAGGCAACAAAGACGGCAGCTAGCCACGGCTTCAACAGCACAGCCACACATGGAATTTGTCTGCAGCAACTGCAACAGGACCTGCCTCTCTAGGATTTGACTGTTTAGTCATAGCAGGAGCTGCACAGCAAGAAACTCTTGCTTGAAGCTGTTAAAAAAGAGGTACAATTGACAGTGTTCAAAGGGAGGGAGTTCCAGAGTCTTATTGTATCCGGGAAGAAGCTCCTCTTTTAGACAAGCATTCAGGCAAAATGAACAATTATCTTCTTGGAACGCCCTCTGTGCAGGGATGTTGATGGAGTGAGGAAAGTATGTGGAAAGTCTTTCAGCGGGTTGTTGATGCGAAAGATCATCACCACCTGAGCCTGTACCCTGCGTTCTTGTAATGTTGGCCACTTGAGCTGGTTCAGGATGGCTTCTACTTTGCTTGTCCTGCAGTAGTCATTGCAGAAGGAGCGGACATAGCGCCGTTGACCCATTTCAAGCTTCTTGATGATTGCTAACTGTTTGAGTGTTAGGGTCCCATATAATTATGATGATGGCATACTCCATGATTGGTTGAAGGCGAGTATCGTAGCACAATTATTTAACTTTTCTAGGACATGGTTGGATATTTCTTTGAAGAAAGGCTGGGGTGGAGTTGGAGTATTTGCTGATAATGTTGATATGTGGGTTCCAGCTGAGGTTTTTCTGTGACTCAACACTTCGATACTTTGCTATATTTTTGTCATCTAGGGTCTGTCCGTGAATTTGATGATGGATTTGCGTTTATTGGTGACATGTAGAACCTGACATTTATGTGGGATGAATTCCATCAGCCGTGAGTCAAGATCCTCTTAGAAACGTTAGGCGTCTTCCTATGTCTTGATGTTGCTGTATATCATGCCATCGTCAGCAAAGAGCCTGACTGTTGGGTTTGGGGAGAGGTACGGTGGCAGATCATTGAGGAAGAGGAGAAACAGCATCTGGCCGATAACGCTGCCTTGCGGGATGCCGGTTGTTACTTGGCTGGTGTTGGAGATGGGTCCTTACAGTAACACCTGATGGTTCCTGTAACTCATGAAGCCAGAAAACCAAGCATGTGTGGGTTCCCAGATTCCATAGAATTGGAGCTTGTGTAACAGCTAGCCTTCCACGGGGAACCTTGTCAAATGATTTGGAGAAACCAAGGAGTGTCATGTCCAATTGGTCTTTGCCATTGATGCCTTTGGCAAGGTCCAGGACAGCAAGGACAAGCTGTGAGACGCAGGATCGCTTCTTTCGAAAGCCATGTTGTGCATCAGACAAGATGTTGTGACTTTCAAGGTGGTTCATGTTGCTGCTAAGAACGATGTGCAACATTACTTCACAGGTTACTGACGTCCGAGAGACAGCTTTGTAGTTCTCTGGCTTGCTACGGTCACCTTTCTTGAAGATGGGATCAATATATATAGCCATCTTCCATTTATCAGGTATGCACGCTCTGGTTAAGGGAGGCTTGGAAGAATAGAGGGAACACAGGTGTCAGTTTGGTGGTCAGAAGTCTGGCTGGGATTTGGTCAGGACCAGTGGCTTTATGAACATCAAGCTCAGACAGGATCTTCAGAACACCTGGTGGCGAGATAGTAATGTGATCCATGGTTGGGTAGGGGCTTCGTCCTTTGTCTCTCAGACTAGTCATATCTTCATTGCAGTTGAAGATAGAAGAAAACTGATTACTTAGAATGTTCGCCTTTGAGAGGCTATCTGAGTAAGTCGTTCCATTAGATTATTTCAATGGAGCCAACCCTGAATCATCGCATCGCTTGCTGTTTATGAAACTCCAGAAACACTTTGGTTTACAGTTGGTGTCTGGGCTGACAATTTCTTTCAGGTACCCGTTGTAGACTTTCTTGGAAATTGTGTCATAGAATCCACCAGGTAACTTCTGTTAAAACTCATGCATCTGTCTGGTACCGATGCCAAATGCTTTATCATCATTCACTGACGCTGGATCAATGCTGGTCTAAATAAAGCCTATGAATGGAACAATAATGTACCGTAAAATCACTTCTCACTAATTCTCTTGTAGATCTTGGTTTCTTTACATGTATCTTAATTTAGACCAAAAAATATGTAAGATAAATGCAGCACAATCGTAATTAATTTCATGCATACGAAGCATATAATATGTGTTTAACGTCACGTAGATCTAAGAAATTGGCATTTGGCTGGCACACCTATTTTTATGCAAAATTAATATATTTATAGAGGGCGCTATTTCAAAATATGCAAATTAGCTTGTCATCTATGGCCGTGCAACATCACGAAACAATTTTGAGTGATGGTCCTAGAGAGATACAGACATTTGGCAGCCCAAAATTGTAGAAAAATCCTTGTTTTATATTTATTATACATTTTTAGAGAAAAATCATGTACTTTGGCGGCCATTTTGTATGACGTCACATATCTTAAATTGCTCAAGGCTGACATAGTGTCAGCAATCGGATTCTTCAAATAGAAGGTTTAGGCAGTCATAATCCATTGAGAAATAAGAAATTGGCATTTGGCTGGCACACCTATTTTTATGCAAAATTAATATATTTATAGAGGGCGCTATTTCAAAATATGCAAATTAGCTTGTCACCTATGGCCGTGCAACATCACGAAACAATTTTTAGTGATGGTCCTAGAGAGATACATACATTTGGCTGCCCAAAATTGTAGAAAAAGCCCTATTATATATTTATTATACATTTTTAGAGAAAAATCATGTACTTTGGCGGCCATTTTGTATGACGTCACATATCTTAAATTGCTCAAGGCTGACAGAGTGTCAGCAATCGGATTCTTCAAATAGAAGGTTTAGGCAATCATAATCCATTGAAAAAAAAACTATAGACCCTAAAACAAGGTTAGGCCAATAATCTGGATTTGGCTGCCGGACTACTGTACTGATCTATGATCTCGGCAGTCGATTGTCCGATGAACACGAGAATTTGCATGTATGTAGATATTTACGTAAGGAACAAGATGGTATAATTAGTTTTTTCTGAATATGCAAATTTTTGTCGTTGGCCTAATTAATTATGCAAAATGCGCTAATTTTATGCATTTTACAGAAAACGGGTCAAACTCCACTTTTTGAATGTTGAAACTCATTATTCATATGAAACTTCTTTTCTTACACAAAAAATTTATTTTAATGTAATTAATAATGATATTTTATGCAAATTTTGATACAATTTTTATTTTTTGTTTGTTTTTTTGATGACATGCGCATACTAATTGTTATGTAACACTTTACAGGTATATCCGATTTCGACGAAAATGGTATCAAAATGTGCGTAAGACTTGAGGGAAAAAAGTCATGAAACGACAATTCAAAATTCCAAGCGGTTGCGGCGCAATCTTCGAAAATGTCGAGGGGGGGGGGGCCTCCCAGGCCCCCCCCCCCCAGTACAGTAAGGGTTAAGTTGCTCTATCAGATACCCCAAGAACATGATTGAGATACATTTGATGAAATAAAATCGTAATTGTTTTTTTTCCCCACCCTCGTTTTATATGTTGTGTGTGTGTGTGTGCCATTTTCAACGCCAAATTGCCCATTCTGTCCTGTAAAGTATCCTACAAGCATCTCACATTGGCAATTTGGGGATGTTCATTAGTTGATCGAACACACCAGTCATGACAAAATCACACACATTCAACCAATGATCAAGGTAGAGATTTGTACAAAAAAGTAATTCTATATAACAAATTTATGTACAAAAGCTAGTCTACTACTTTCATGATACAACTTGTATGTGATAAATGTAGCCGAGAAAAATCTGTGTTGTTCTGAATGAAGTAGCGTTAGTCATAAAATACAGTTTTGAATAATCTTGACTATCATCATGAAGGCAGCCATTCTAGTCGAGCATCGCTCATGATTGCGGTCTCTTGCACAAAATCATTTTGACATGAAGTTATTATTGCTTGTATATTTTGTATTATACCTTACGTTATATGTTCTTTGTTATTCAGTTATTATATTTGGAAAAATGCAGAAATAAAAATCAAATCATATTTCATTTCCCAGGTATATGAGGGTGTGAAGAAGCAGGGCTACGTCCAACCTCGCACCCTTGCAGAGTGTGACATAGTCATCACAACCTACAACACACTCCGGTTGGAGCTAGACTATGCCAATCTCTCTCAACCAGGTACCACACTTCTGATAATAATAATAAATCTGCTTTTATATAGCTCTTAATACATCCATTATTTAATGAAATTGAATCAAAAGATTTATTGCCATGTATGCATTTCATAACACAGTCTAGAAGAGGGCCTTTATGAATGGCTTTTCCTAATAAATAATGGCCGTTCTGTACTCTCTAGTTTATAATATCAAGCTTTCCTGTGGCTTGATTCGGGGCCAATCGGATATAATATGACTATGGACGACGCGACGTGCGTGAACATAGGCAAAACCGAAGCGTGAGGAGAACTTTGATTTGTTTCGCGAACGCTAGCGTGTACTGACCGTTAATCAAGTCCATTCGTTTACACGCAGTTATCCAAAAGAAGTCGTAGATGGCTTTAACCAGTATTTGCCATGCTACACCCCCTTTAAGTATGTAGTGGTGGTTGTTTTACCTGACTGCTAAGAAAGCATAAATGCTTGATGGTAAAAATATGCTCTACAAAGCCAGTTAAATACAAATCAATCTTTACAGGCACTGAGGGTCGTAATCTTCGCCATGGTAAGCGATACCAGACCACCCCAAGCCCTCTACCCTGTGTTGAATGGTGGAGAATCTGCCTGGACGAGGCACAGATGATCGAGAGCACTACAGCAAAGGTGAGACTTCAAGATACATAATTACTAGCAATGGCATTTAAAATTATAATTTGTTGAAATACTGATGTACAAGTCTGTTGATGTCCCAAATTATTAGTATTATTTATAACGAAGCGCAAGCTTGATCAGTGTGACCATCAGGTCTTTGCTCTTAGTTTAACTGAAGGCAGTATGCATGCGGACCATTACACAAAGGTTTCCTCTGAGTGCAGTGGATTCTAAGTGTGCAATGGTGATGACTCTCCTCCCCACGGGGTTCCATTTAGTGTTCTATCTGGAATGGGATGTTGCCCACTGTAAGCTAGCCTGAGTCTGTAAAACTGAGGAGGGGTATGTAGTTAACACACAGAGCAGGCTTTAGTCGTCCAACTGGGTTTCCACAAATGTGATTCGACTGGCAGAGGTTTATTGACCGAGTCATTTTCCTCCTTACAAGTGCATTACCCTCGATCTGCTCACAGCCAATTATTTGATAATGCTTCTTTAATACCTTTATTTGATAATTCTAGATGACATACATGTATTTCATCGACCTGTTGTTATCTTTCTATTCAGTCTGCCAAGATGGCTAACAGATTGTCTGCAAGGAACAGATGGTGTGTGACAGGAACTCCCATACAGAAGAGCCTTGATGGTGAGTGAGATGAATATATGCTTTGTATTACAAAGTCCCCACTGAGTTGAATGATTGTGTTGGTGTCCTCTTTTGTCTTCATACAACCTGTAGAGTTGTTTAGAAATTTTACAGTACTTTCATAATTTAGATGCTGCAGGAGAACTGATGTCTTTTTGTCTGTTGCGCTCAATAATTGTCAATTATGTGAATATTACTAGTAGCAGCGATTGGGAAAAATAATGTCTGGTGTCTGTATATTCATTAGAAAAAAGAAGAAGAACCATGTAGTTGTAAAACACACATTAGCAGTGCTTTTTGCAGACCTGATGCATCGAGCCATGCTTCCTTTCTTAGGTGCCATTATATGTTAGTTAGAATTAAATTGATTAAGCTCAATAAAGTATGTGCTTACTTCTCTTTTTCAATGCTACACTAGCACAATTCCTACTTTTGTCAACATTGGTCGTATGGATCTGCTTCATCTGTGTTCACTTTGCTGTATTGTAGATCTGTATGGCCTGTTCTTGTTCCTTGGTGTTGAGCCTTACTGGGTGAAGGATTGGTGGGACCTACTCCTTAGCATCCCCTACAGCCAAGGCAACCGAGAACCACTACAGAAGGCACTCTGCAAGATCTTCTGGCGCTCCGCCAAGAGGGATGTCCTAGACCAGGTATGCCATTTTGTTTTTTCTCCCACTAAAACTTTGATTTAGATAAAAGTATAATAATAATGATAATAATAATAATAATAATGGTGGCTTCTTATATAGCGCACATGTCCTTCACGTTGTGACGCTCCTGGCTCTGCCCCGATTATTACCCTGGCTTTAGTAAGGCGGCCATTACAGCGCTCTAGGTATATGTAAGTTGCAGAGTTGCCAGTTTGCTTTTGGTTGATTATTACTGTAAAAATCCACTGATTTTGTATCCTTTATTTAGACTGTCTTCACAAGTTCACTAATCTGCATCACTCGGTTTTATGCCTATGTTTTAACCAACTCAATGCCAGAGTGGACTTCCCTTTAATACAATCATCATCTGTGCTCCAATCTTACATTTATTTGGGAATGTTTTGGACATAATTTGATTGAATTTACTTCTGTTGTTACATGTATTTAGATAGCACTTCCACCTCAGAGGGAGGAAATCCACTGGTTGGATTTCTCACCTGTAGAGACATACTTCTACAAGAGGAAGCATGAGGAGTGCTCGATCAACTTCACATCTGTGAGTAAATATATATATATATATATATATATATATTTGTTTTTTTGTCGTAATGATGTATTGTACTTTTAACCCTTTGTAACTGGCCCCTGAATCATATTCTCCTCATTTGAGACCAATGGTAAACAATTACCTGACAACATTTTTGGATACCCAGCCGATTTTGATCATTTATATTTGAATTTTCTTCATGCAATATGTATGATCTTTGAATGTTTGAAACAGATAAATGGCTCTATACAAGTGCTGTGGATTATCATTATTATCTTTAATGGACTCATTCATGGTATCTCATTGCTTTGTCTTTCTATGAATCAGAACTCTCGCAAGACCAGTGTCCTTCCTGAAACCAAGCTGTCCACCCTTGACAGGCAGTCACTTCAGAGTGTAAGTACAATGTACATTCTTAGCTTGACATTTTGGCTTCAGAGTATTGATGCCGTAAAATATTCTATAATTCAATTATATTTTTTGTTTTTTCCCCTTTTCATTCAAGAAATACTATTCATTATTTTTTGTTGTCTCTAAATATTCATATCCCCCACTTTCTATCAATTTCTCTTCTGTATGGACTGTTGAAGTTTATCCTCTCTCAACTTCATTGCAGTATTCTCTCTGAAAGCATAATACATCAGTATTGGTATGTTTGAAGATGAGGTTAAGTTTGGGTCATTTGATAACCTTAAAGAATACCCTCAGTCCTATCCCTTTTCTAGTGGTCCAAGGAGATTTTTGTCCCAGCTCTACTTGTAATTACTTGTAGAAGTGTCATAGATGAGAGGTTTAAGCACTTGACTTGAAATTTAAAGGTTGTGGTTCGATCCCCGACATGGCACTAACGTCCTTTGGCAAGGCATTAATCTTCATTTGCCACACTTGACTCAGGTGAGGTAAATGGGTACCTGGCAGGAATTAATTCCTTGAAATGCTAGAGCGCTGTAATGGTAGCTAGGTTAGAGCCGGGGTAATAATTAGTGCGCCTCGGGAATAGAATTTCTAGATAGACGGCACTATAGAAATTGCTATTATTATTAATATTATTGTCCACTCTTTGACCCCCCCCCCCCCCCCTCCCCTTCCCCTCTCAGCTCCTGGGTCCCCTCCTGAGGGTGCGCCAGGCCTGCTGTCATCCCCACGTCGTCCGGGGTGAGTTCACCACCCTGCAGAAGAAGAAGCAGCTGAGCATGGAGGATCTCCTGAAGACCATGATCGCTAAGGCTGAGGTTGAGAGTGATGGGGCGCATCGTCAGCTGGTCTGTGCCATGAATGCGCTGGCGGCCGTACACTGCATTAAAGATGAGGTATTGTAGAAGTTTCCAAGAGAATATTTTTTATAAAACAATTTATTATTGCAACCTTAAAGCCCCACTGTGCTACTTATAGCTACTTGCGCCCTCTATACAGCCAACAATGCCTAAGCAGCACCCGTTGATCCCCCAGGATGCCCTTTTTCTTATGTTAATCGAGAGCAGATTTGATGAGATAACCACCTGCCAGTAACCTTGGGAGGTCTAATCCCTCCATGCCAAACTAGTGCAGAGGGGCTTTAACTTTTTGCATATTGTTCAGAACAATCCAAGGCAATGGCGTTTCCCTAAAGGAAATATGTCATGTCGCAATTCTATTTGATCTTAATATTTGACGACATGGAAATTTGTTGCAATCTTGACCACTGGTGAAGTTTCACTTACACTTATGCATCAGAAGTCCATCTTTTTGTTTTTAACGACACAATGGAATGAATAAGCCTACATTTGGTTAGCGTTCTTACTTTGAAGGCAGTTGTTGTTATTGTTATTATCACTCTATATTTGAAATTCATGAAATTTTCACTTACATTTGTGCATGGGTAGTCTATCATCTGTTTTGTACATCACAACTATTGGATAGCACTTTTACTCTGAATGCAGTTGTTATTATAATTGTAAGTCATCTATATTTGAAATTCATGAAATATCACAAAGAATGTGGACATGATGTAGTCATATGAGATACAAGAAAACTTCATACAAGAAAACCTTGATACAATATACCGGTAGAGGAAAAGCAACTTACAGTATTTGACAAAGCTGTATTGAGAATTTTTTAATTCTCTTAGGTGATCCCCAGGCATTGCCTGGTACTAAATATCATACTGTTAATGTTAAATCATTTTGTCAACCGTGTGATGTTTTTCATGTATTGTTTGGAATTTTGCCTGGAAATGAAACAAATAAAAAGAAAAAATGAAGTTGATTGTACCCCAAAAGACTGTATCAGCAATAATGATGTCATCACTGCATTATTACATTGTAGCTACCAGAAGCCGTTGCCTTGTATCGGGAGGCTCTGAAGTCAGCCGAGGAACACAAAGACCACATCAAGACAGACAAGCTACAGATGATGCATGCTATCCATAACCTTGACAAGATACTCAAGGACAGACCAGAGGTCGTTGAACCCAGCCCAGAGGACGGTGACCTCGAGCAAAGGGTGAGGCATGACATTGGAATGTAGGGATATTAACATGATCGAGTGTGGGATTGTTGTTGTTATCATCATAATCATCATCACCATCTTCACCATTATCATAATCATTATCATCATCCTCATCATCATAATCATCATCATCACCCTCATCAAAAGTGATCATTATCATCACATTATCATCATCATCATCATATCATCATTGTTATCATCATCACCCTCATCATCGTCATTGTCATCACAATATCATCATCATTATCACCATCGTCATCATCATCACCATCACCACCATCATCGTCATCGACATCACCATCACCATTATCATTACCATCACCATCATCACCATTATCATCACCATCATCATCACCATCACCATCATCATCACCATCATCATCATCATTACCATCATATCATCATTGTTATCATCATCACCCTCATCATCGTCATTGTCATCACAATATCATCATCATTATCACCATCGTCATCATCATCACCATCACCACCATCATCGTCATCGACATCACCATCACCATTATCATTACCATCACCATCATCACCATTATCATCACCATCATCATCACCATCACCATCATCATCACCATCATCATCATCATTACCATCATCATCATCATTACCATCATTTTCATCATTACAATCATTATCATATTCATCATCCTCATCTAGGCCTATGAAATCTGTACATGTTGCATATAGCCTAGCAGTTCATTCACTGTCACACATCAAGACTGGTAAAGGTATGTGCTAGCAAACTGAATTTTCTATTTGCCAGATCAAATGGTCAGTCAGTCAGCTCTGCATCACCCATTCGGTGATATCTTAGCAAAGAAACAAGTCTACATATTCTTCTTATTTTATTTTTTATTTTTTTTACTCTTATGGTAGATGGTGTTCCTAAGAAACCAGTACTTGCAGAAAACAGCGAACCTTGTCACCAATAGCCTGTGGACATTGCAACCAATCAGAGACAAGGTTCTGGAGCAGCAAGAGAAGGTAAGCATTTTAAACCCACTGGTCCGAATTCACAAAGGAGGTTTGTCGACAAACCTTGGTTTTTGTACGTCATATGACGCGTTTTACGCGTTTTTTACAAACCTGGTTTGTAAAGAACAAAAGGAGGTTTGGCGAAACAAAAGGAGGTTTGAGCTCAAACCTTGGTCTGAGCTCAAACCTTGCTTTGTGAATTCGGGCCATTGCCTCCGGGAACTGGATGATCCCTGTATTAAAGGCATAGTTTAACAATGTTAAATCTGAGATGCATGGCCCCATGTGTTATCAGTGTCTGTGATTTGGTATTGAAGCCCTAAAATAATTGTGCTTCAAATGATCATGAAGTGCCTCAAAAAAGTACAAATCTTTGAGTGACCGGTTTTACCATACTCGTTTTCCCCAAAAGACTGTAGTGTAATAAAAAACGTTAAAAAAACGAAAAATGAAATTTAAATTTCCAATCATAAATATCTTGATAATCAGACAGGCGATCGGCTTGTAAAAGTCATGGGATTCCTTACTGACCTAAAGGTTTATAAGCATGATTGCAGCATAAGCTAAATCCAGGATTATTTTTCAGAATCTGAGGCAATGTTACGAGTCACTTTAAGCCTATGGAAAGCCTACTGGTTGGCAGTTGGAACCCATAGCAGTCTCCCGGCCCTCCCACTCAGTGTTATTAATGGTACGCATATGCGTGTTCCCAGCACCCCCCCCCCCCCCCCCCCCCTCCCCTTTTCAGCATACATGTAAGTCCGGTGTGTAAAGTCAATACGGGAAGATCTTTTTCTTTGTTACGAGCCAGAGATTTTGGGAACACGCATGCGGTTCCTCCGTTCCCGGAGGGGGGGGGGGGGGGGGGGGGGGGGGGGTTGGAGCAGTCTAGTGTCTCTTTTTCTTTATCTTTTATTTACCTTTTATTTGTATCTGCTGATCAAAAATGCTCTGAAAGATAAAAATTACACAAGCAGAAAATGCAAAATTGTCTGGAAATTTGAGTCCATTTCTGTTGCAGTGAAATGTGCCCTTCATGAATAAGAGCAATTTAATCAAAAAATAATCATTGAAGTCTCTAAATTAGCAATGCAGAATGAAATTATCATCCCTTTTCTTGTGTGTACAATTTTGACAATATCTTAGTGTTTAAAAAAAAAATCATTTACACTGGTTCATTTGATATACTGTGAAAGAGTGGAAAATACAAATAAGTGGTGCCTATTTGAGAAGATCAAGCTGATTCATTTAGACCTTTAGAAAACTGTGAACTGCTATGGGTTAAGGAATCCACTCAGCTGTAAGGGGTGCTTTACATGTCATTGTACACAATGTCAATGACAATGATCCCTGAAGTCACTATGAATATGACGGACAAAGAAAGCGGACAGAATATACAGTTCCTCAGGTAGACAAAGGAACATCCCTTCACTGCTATTATATAAAAAGGTGAATATGCAAGTGACACCTGTTCTACACATTTTTACATAATTGCAGTGAAGGGATGTTCCTTTGTCTACATGAGGAACTGTATATTTTGTCCGCTTTCTTTGTCAGTCATGTTCATTGTGAGAGAGAGCCACATTACTGTTGGATCTTGTGAGACACAAAAGTGTGACTGTGCTAGCTGTGTGGTGAGGAGTTACAAGCCATGTGTTGTGTATTCATAGTAAATGCTGTACACTGGCAAGTTCCATGCACCTCATGTTATGGGTGCAAAGACTTCATCAGCCCTCACCTATTTTACTTTACAGTTTTGAAATCTGAACTGTAAGTTATATTTCATTTTGCATTTTTTTGGTAGTAGAAATTAATTGAAAATATAAATCTTATTTGTAGTTCGATACATAGCAGTGAAGCAGTCCTCTCATGTCGCAACGTACATGCACAATTTTGTGTTGATCAGACCTTTCATGGTCGAGATCTTTGGGGGGGGGGGGGGGTCATTTGGACCCCTTGGCACCTGTAAGCTTTCAAATGCCCCCCCCCTCCAGATTCCAGCTGTTCCACCAGATTAATAATTGAACATTCATTTTACAGGTGATGGACATGGGTGTAATACAAGAAACCAATGTTGTTGTCATTATTATTATTATCCTTTTATTTTTTGGTGTGTGTTTTGTTAATTTGTTTAGATTTCACCTGGTCCTGCATGGTACCTAGATGGCAGCCAATGGGCCATCGACCAGGGACTAGGGCCGGACCTTGTAGACAGACTCAAGACTGAATTGGAGGCCAAAAGTGAAGTCATGGGACTAGCTGATAAGTAAGCCTAATACTATGTAGAATCAATTACCAGCCAGTTGGTGCAGTAGACTCATTTTTAAATCAGTAAAATTCAAACTTCGCAGACTTGTTTGGAATAACTGCAGCCTCTAATCATGTGAAAATTATGTGAACAATTGATTTTTTTTTAAAACATCAGTATGTAATGCTTAATCCCAAGATCTCGTCTGATTTTCTGTGGAGGTTTCATTTCAAATAATGATAATCTACATATATATCACAGACAGTGTGAAAGAAAAGAAAGTTCAGAAGTAATTTGAAACTATATCTATTTAGCACTTTAAGATCTCACAATTATGAACCCAGTGCACCATTTCTCCTGTATTTTATTTTGTAAAGCGCATAGAGACGTGCAAGTATGCCTATGTGTTATGCGCCATGCAAAAAAAATTATGAATGTATCTGTCATGGCCTTATGTAAACTTTGCTTTAGCTTAATATTATTCAACCAGTCAGGAGACAGGAGAGTAGACCAACTACTTTTTAAAATTGGATACATAGTCACTTGCAAGCTGTCAATTACTCTGCAGATTCCGAGATGCAAGGGGATTCCAGTTTGTCCTTGTCTCTGAGCTAGAGGAGCTAGCCAAGCTCTACGAGTCAGCCTGGGATGGGGTGACCAGTCTCCAAGACAAACTCAAGGATAAGGCGCTCTTAGCAGAAGCAACAGACTGCCATCTTAGACCATTCAAAGGGAGGCACAAACACACGTAAGCTCAACAAGAAAGATCACAAATACCCTCAATTTTTGTTAAGCAGTTTTTATATTCAAAATTCAATGCATGAACATGTTATTGTTCTAATAATAATAATAATATTAATACCTGTACATTTATATAGTGCAGCTTTTATACAAAATATATTCAGCTGCGCTGGTTAAGAGCTTCTTTTGACTAAATTCTACAAAATAAAATCTCTCAGTTGAAAAAATAAGTTTTTAAATTGGATTTGAAAACATTGAGAGATGGAGTGCTTCGTATTTCTATTGGCAAGCTATTCCATAGTTTGGGGGCAGCAATAGCAAAAGCACGGTCCGCAAGAGTTACTTTAGTTTTGCCATGGGGAATTCTGAAACACTAATTTATCTGTGGAACTGCGCAGGCTACGACTGTGTGACTGGACTTTGGGTTGAAGTAATTCTGTGATGTAATTAAGAGCTTGACCACTCAATGAAATATAAACAATATTTTGAATGAGATTCTTTGACGGACTGGCAACCAGTGGAGTTCTCTCAGAAGAGGTGCGGTTGAAGTGAATTTCGACCGACGATAGACAAGTCTTGCACATGCATTTTGGACTCTTTGTAACTTAACAACCCGTTACAATAATCAAGCTTACTTGTGATAAGAGCATGTACAACCAATTTCATACTTTCTTGATCAAAATATTTGCGGATACGTCTGAGATTGTACAGAAAATAGTATGTTGATTTGCATATATTTTTAACATGTGTTTCCATGTTCAAATGGCAAAGTATACTCCTAAATTCCTTGCTGTAACAGAGGGTATCACATTGATACAAGGATCCAACTCTTACACCGTCAATGCTTATTTTTGAGATCTGTTGTGGAGTTCCTATAACCAAAAATTCACTCTTACTATCGTCTAATAAAATTAACACACTTTTCCAACATTCAAACATTCAAACACTTGCATCTTGAGTACTAGGGGATGATCTAAAGGATAAAAATAATTGCGTGTCTGCATAGCAGTGACAAGAGACTTCAGGAAAATTATCCTGAGTGCTCTTGATTAGATTACTTGTGTACAACATAAAAAGCAAAGGGCCGAGCCAAGAGCCCTGTGGCACACCAAAGGGCACCTGGAAAGAGTCAGAGACAATGCCATCAACTTTAACTTTTTGATGTCGATCAGACAAGTATGACTCATCCCAGCCGAGAGCAACACCATCGATACCGCAACATATCT
Organism: Strongylocentrotus droebachiensis; assembly: GCA_035222895.1. Taxonomy (NCBI): domain Eukaryota; kingdom Metazoa; phylum Echinodermata; class Echinoidea; order Camarodonta; family Strongylocentrotidae; genus Strongylocentrotus; species Strongylocentrotus droebachiensis. Next base: position 30,918 of record JAVYIG010005085.1, on the reverse strand, counting down.
TTAAAATATCTAGTAATCTGGAATGCTCAATAGTGTCAAAGGCACTACTCAAGTCAAGTAATAACAGGAGAGTGATTTTCTGTCTGTCCATTGCAATCAGAATATCACTCTTGATCCTGAGTAGTGCAGTTTCTGTACTGTGAAATTGTCTATATGCAGACTGATTGGATGGAAGGATTGAATTACTGTTAAGAAACTGTAAAATCTGTTGTGTGGCTGCACCTTCTACCAATTTAGAAATGTATTGTAGATTACTTATACATGTACATGTGGGTCTAAGATTATTAAATTCAACATCAAGCCCTGGTTTTTTTCAACAATAGTGAAACAAGTGCGACTTTCCATTCTTTAGGAAAGTGGCCCGTAGACAAGGAGACATTGATCATGGATGTGAACACATGTAGTATAACATCAATATATTGCAAGAGAATCTTTGTTGGAATCGGATCAGCAGAGCATGACTTCTTGCTCAGCTTCATCACAAGTTTCCCTACTTCCTTTTCAGATAAAAGTCTAAACTTATCAGACTTGATACCATCAGGTACTGGAACAAGACTTGATGATCAGTATCCATTCTATCCATCAAACCTAATGTATGCTAGTTTGAATGTCACTGCGAATGTTTAGAACCTTGTCATGAAAGTATTTCAAGTCATTCACAAAAATCTTTTTATCAATGTTACATGGAATCTGACATCAGACCTAAGAAAGCGACTGGAAAGTTGTGAAGTTTGGTTCCTGAGAAGGATGCTAAGAATTTCATGGACAGAAAGAGTTTCTAATGATGAGGTATTTGCCATGGCAGGAACAAGACGAAAGCTTCTGAATAATATAAGAGGTAGACAGCTGAGCTTCTTGGGGCATGTTATACGGAAGAATGGTATGGAAAATCTTGCACTGACTGGAAGGATCGAGAGGAAGAGGAGTAGGGGTAGAAGGAGGATTCTGTGGATGAGTAGCTTTAATAAGGAGTGGGATTTCTGAAGGTGGAATTGATCTCGGGGAGAATGAATTACTTCATAGAATATGGGATAGAGAGTTGTGGCACTCCATGGTTGCCAACAACGTCTCAGGATATGGCACATAGAAGAAGAAGACATGGCATCACTGGTTGTTTGTTTGAAACATTAAGCAGAGATTTGATGACAGTGAACAAGCCCTTTGAGTCATCTTGTTATGTACTAAATCTTTATGATAAGGTCTGTGAGCAGCGTTCAAAACATACAATGCTGCATTGCGAGCTTTCTTGTATTCATTCAGATCCTGATCAGATCGTGTTCTAGACCATCGTTTCTGTGCTTTTCTTCTTTGCTTCTTTGCTGCTCTAACCTCGTCCGTGTACCATGGCACATGAGGACTGGCAACTACTCGTTTTGAGACTAAAGGAGCATGTTTATCTCAGAGCTTTCTGAGTGTGATATCATACAAGGAGGCCAGATCGGAGATATCACTGGGTACACGTAAATTTTGACAGAGTATACTTTCTGCAAGATCTATGCTAAACATCCTAGTATTAATACGGGAGTATTTATGATATGGCACAAGTTTGTCAGCCCATAATGGTTAACATGTATTGAAATGGCACATAACAGGAATATGATCAGATAAGAGGTAATCACATTGTTCTGTATGACACATGTACTTTATAAACCTCCAAATGAAGAACTTATTGGTTCACATACTTTACAAAATTGTGGCACAAGCAATAATTTTACCCCCTCTCTTTCTCTCTCTCTCTCTTTCTATTTCTATAGGTGTGCCTTTTGTATAGTAGAGGATCAGCTCCAGAAATACGAGATGAAACTCTTCTCCTTTGATGTCAGGTTTGTACCCTATCAGACTTTTATTTTGGAATTAACCAGCAGTTGTCGAGATTAATTTGTATTCAAAATACGCAGGAAAAAATAGAAAACAGTTACTATGAAAGAGAAAATCTAAATAGTAAAGTTGTGTTCACCTGCATTTAATATGTGAAGCAATGTGTGGATGGAAATGCACTTTGCCAAAGTAGTATAAATTCACACAAGGACTCGTTCTATTGTATTTCAGGAATTTAGAGGTCCAGGAGGTAGCTGGTCCTGCCAACGCTGACCCTAACCAAGACCGCTTTAATCTGATGGCTGGAGGACCTCGTGGTAACTGGGCTGCCAGTGAACATGAGAGGGCGCTGCGCATCCTTCACAGCTTCCTGAGGAGCTGTAGTGCCGATGAAATCACACTGGAGGAGGGGAGCAACTTCTTGGACATGCTGGAACAGCAGAGGAAAGAATTCAAGGTATGTTGCAAGAGTCAGTCATGGGAGAGGAAGGGTTCTAGAGAGTGAAAAGGAGATATGTAAAGAAGAAGAAGGATATGTCAGTTTGCTAGGAAAGGAAATTTGAATGTTTACTGATTACTAAAATACGTAAAATTAAGGGAACAAGTTTAATGCATGATGGCTTAAAAAAAAGTTTTTTTATTGCCCTTTGCGACCGACCCAAAAATCTAAAAATCTCGGTCAGCTTTTAAGTAATATTTTTTTTAACCATTTTTTTTAGAAAAAATGTTTCATGAATACAAAAATACATGTTTGTATTAAAACATTAAAAACTGAAAAATATCAGCCCAAAGAGGGGAAAACAGAAGAAAAAAATATACGGACGAACCCAGGTGCTGGCAACAAAAGGGCAATACAAGGTTTTGGTATGGGGTCATGAATTTGGTTTAAATGAACATATTGGAAGCAATTACGATTTTACAATATTCCATGATCGCTGTCAGGGTTGAATTCAAGTCTAAAGTGATGAAATTGTAAATAACTGTGGAACCTTGGGTTCATACTTGGCCTGAGTCATCACGGGTTTTGCCGAACCCGGGTTTGACTTAAAACTTTCGGGCGGGGACCGGGTACCCGAAATTTTCACCACTGATACTAAAAATCGTGTGCATGCAGCGGCGGGAGTTAAGACTAAGTTGCTGTTCTAATATTGCGACGGAAAAGACAGTTACTGCTTTCAAAACAATAAAATAATCAAAACAATTTAATCAAGATGCTTTGAAAAATAAATGTATATAGTTTCAGTTGACGATAGTTGTTTTTATCGCTCTAAAATTGAGGCTGCAAGAAAGGAATCACGCTTCGTGCGTGGTACCTAGTGCGTTCAGAAATGAAAGTGGAAATATGACCCACTGAAGACCGAGCAAGTTAAGAAAGTCCCACACACAAGACTAAAATGTTGATCAGACTATTACAATTAAATCGTAAAACTAATAGGCATTAATTTAATTGTCAAAATATATCCACAACCTAGTGGTTTACCCTTGATATTTTGATGAAGGAAAATAATTTAAAGCTCTTGAAATAACATCGAAGTGCCTTTCAATTAACTTTTAAGCAAATATTTGGAAAATTTTATAAAGATAAAATAGTCAAACAATGAATTAAAATGATGGGCAACACAAAGAATGTATTAAAATACATAATGTATTCAAGAGTGTACTGCCACAAGTTACTTTGAAGGAAAAGAGCAATTTCAATGACTACAACCATTCAGGCCTTTTCCTCTTAACTTGGGAAAGCAGCATGCTTAGGAATTATCAAACTGTAAATGTTGATCTCATTTCCTTCAGCCCCTGAGAGCCTACTGGGGTGCTATGCGTGACCGAGTAGCAGCCATGGATGAACTGGAGATGGCGATGTTGAGGTTAAGGGTCAAATTACCAGGAGAGGAAACGGACCCCGCCTCCCAGCCTTACATCATCGAACCTCAAGAGGTATGTCACTTTACATGGTATTTGAAGTAGCTACTGATATCAGTCGTAATTCATTTACAAGACTTGGTGTCAGTTTAAAAAATACAGCATGCAGAAATTGGTTGACGGCACCAGGCAATAACAGGTAAGCGTCATATTGATTTGTGGTGTGATAGCTGAGGCCATATCAACTTCCTTACCAAGTTTGATAGCTCATGTAGCAAACAAACATGTGTATGCTTCTCTCTTCTGTGTTTTTGATGGGTATGTGAGATTTTTGATGTTGCCAACCAAAGAGCTTGCAGAAAAGTCAAGTGCATGCAGATCTTTAAAGGAATTATGATGTACAGTATGTGCTCACAATATCAGCATTCATGTATATGACGGTAAATTAAAACTACCAGCTCAAACCCTTTTGAAATAGAATACATAAACGTGTAGTACAATGTAGTTTTCATGTTGTCTATTCTTAGAAACGACAGTTTACTTATTAGTATTGGTAAACTGCTGAGTGCTCTAATTCACCAAAGGCTTACTGCAGGAGCCACACATCAGTTAGTTAACCCATATCCTACTGGTACTGAGTGGTCCCTGTATTATGCCTATGGGAACTAGAGAATTCAGTAGTCAACAAGTTAAAAGAATCCTGATGATGCAGAGAGCATATCGAGGGGTCAGTGACACAAAGACGTAACTCCATTTTGGCCATTTTTAGAAAAAGTGGTTTATGTGTCACTTAGCACTTGGGCCTTCTGGGGTTAAGTCTATGTTTCACTAGCCATTGACTTCAAGGGGGTGTGGGGTGGAGTTAAGTCTTTGTGATTCCTGGAAAGCCCACATTTTTCGGAACATTTTGATATCAAATACTCATTTTGGCAAAATATGGAATTATGTCTTTGTGTCACTGAACCCTTGATATGTGCGTGTAGTTCCTTTCAGGCACCTTACACGTACTTGCACCTCTTTCTTTCAGATTGACCAGCAGAGGTACAGTTTCCTGAATGACCGTCTGTTTGCCAAGAATGACCTCAGACGTAAGCTGGGTCAGCTGGTCTACCTACGGAATCTCAACAAAGCTCAGTATGACCTGAAGGACGGTTATAATCCAGAGCCCTGTCCTATCTGTGTCAGATCCCTTGGCAAACAGGTAATTCAGTCATTTTCAGTCATTTTAATGTAGTTTGCCCCACACCCATAATATTATTGCCGGGGGTTCATACCCTAATATCGTTCAGTAGGTCCTAAGGAAGCCCTGTACCGAAAATGGCTATTGTACAACAACAAATTAATGTTATAAAATTATTTGGGGGCTCCTAAAAGACGCCCCCGCCCCCACAACCTTAAATTTAAATTTTTGCCGGGGGCTCTTAGCCTCATATCGTTTAGAAGGTCCTAAGGAAGCCCTGTACCAAAAGTGGTGCTTTAATCCAGCAAGTAACAGTAATTTAAGCCACCTGACTATGTGCAAGTATAATGTGTGGGCATGTATAAATGTAAAGGAAAATACACCTTGTTTATAGAAAATATTAACAGGCCTTATAACAACTGTATAAACATGACACTTGCAAGTGGTTGTATGTTTTATATAAGCGGTGATTATTCATGAATGGGAATTTGTTATGCCTCGTTGTGTGTCCTTTGTTCCCAGTGGACAGTCCTGCAATGTGGGCACTGCTTCTGCAACGAGTGCATGGAGACCATGCTTAAACGCGTCCACATCGCTGGTCGTCAGAGCCCTGTCAAGTGTGCCGTCTGTCGTATGCCCACCGAAGGCGTCGATGTCTCCTACGTCAGCGTGACCCTGCAGCAGGATGCAGCCACCAAGCAGGCGGCTGAGGAGGAGAGTATCATAGAGGTCCAGGGAGATCACTCTACAAAGATCGAGGCGGTGGTGAGAACTTTGAAGGGGATACAGCTGAAGGAGCCGGGAGCGAAGGCTATCGTCTTCTCCACTGTGAGTAGCAATTTGTTATTCATCTTGTAAAGCAAGGACACTTTTGCATTTATTTGATGTTTTGAATGTCTCTCATTGTTTTATGGGAACCTTTCCATTAATCACAAACATCCTAGCTCTGTCTTCCTTCCACCTCTCGTTTTCGCCTCACTCTTTCCCCTCACTTTCCATTACGTTTAGATATTGTAATGGCCAACTCTTTGTCTCTACATTTGTAAATTCCCTGTCACCTCCTTTCTCTCTTCATTTTCTCTTTTTCTCATTTTTTCCATATCCTATTTTCAAACTTTCTGTATGGTTCTCTGCTGTGTAAAGAGCAATTCTTGTCACATTTCATGATTTTTGCTGCTTTTAAATGCCATTGCATGACATACAGAATATCTGACAAAAATAAATTGGTCCCATCTTTGACACTGTAATATTTTTTCAAGTTTCAAGTTTTATTTCAATTCAGATCCATAAGAAACAGATTATATACAATATAGAAAACAGTCCTGATATGAAATTTTTTGATGTAACAATGTAATTTTCTTGTTCCCGAGAAGTTTGTCTGAACAAGATCACTGTGGTGACTCTTGAGGCTCTGATACTAAATAAAAGATCTCCTAAATATGCTTCCTCTTATAAAAATGTTGTTTTTCATAAATATTTTCTCCCTAGTGGTCTGAGGTGCTTGAGCTTATCTCCAAAGCTTTGACTCAGAATCAGATCAAATTCAGGAATGCTGGCAAGAACGGAGGACCAAAACATTTCCAGGTGAGAGGTCATTTAACTATTGATTTAATTTTATTCACATTTCGATTTTATTTAAGTTATAAAATCTTCACGGTTAAACAATGAATTGTTTTTTTATTTTTAATGTGGTAAGGTTTTACCCCTTTTTGACAAGTTGGATTTACATTTAGCCTGGTTTGATGACATAACAATATGAAATATAGGCCCTAATAAAACGGTCTGATGTTGTGCCAAAAATGATGAATTAGCTCCTTGCAGTTTTTGTTGGAATTGTCGTTTCGCATTTGCATGAAATATGCCCTGATAGTGGTACCCCTTTTCAACGCTCTGGCATCACATTATTACTGCACAGCAACTATTGTTATTACTACAGTGAAACCTGTCTTTAAAGACCACCCAAGGGAGACAAGGAAAGTATTCTTTATAGGCAGGTGGTCTTTATGCACAGGTTCCTTTAGTACATGGTTCAATGAGAAACCATTTTCAAGAGAAACAAAAAATGTGGTCTTTGTAGACAGGTGGTCACTAAAGCATGTTTGACTGTACTATTAATACTGTTTGACCTCGTATCTGTATTTAGGTTGCATTGATGGATTTCAAGCATGACGAAGACATCACAGCTCTCCTCCTACCGGTTCACAGTGGTAGCAAGGGTCTGAACCTTATAGAGGCCACTCATGTTCTACTGGTAGAACCCATCCTCAACCCAGCCAGCGAGATGCAAGCCGTCGGCAGGGTGCATCGTATCGGGCAAACAAAGTGAGATCTCAATCATTTCACAATGTACCTTGTATAAGGATAACGTCAGGGTTTTATTTAAATAGAAATGCACTAGTTTGCCCAGGAGGGATTAGACCTCCCTTCATGGTCACTAACAGGTGGTTATCTTATCAAATCAGCTCTCAATTAACATAAGAAAAAGTGGACCATGGGGGACCAATGGTCACCGATTAGCTATCAGTCGCTATAAGTAGTGCAGTGCGGCTTTAAATAGAAATGCAGATATTGCTATTTCAAGCAATTCAATGTATTAGTGTTCCAGTCACTAACACAATATTTTGTTCTTTATGTTAAGGGATCCTTGTGGCAATACTATATTAATGATTTAAGTTTCAAATATTACTTCTGTAATGACACACTCCACATTTGAATATTCTCTAAAAAAATTAAAGGACTGAACCATACATTTTCGAGTTATTCAGGGAATATTATTGTCACCCTACTAGTCAATATCTGTTATATTAACATAGCCTTGATTATACTTTGTTATAAAACATTAAGGGTTATTATGATCTCATGCCTTTTGTTTTCTTCAGCCTTCCACCTAAAACATGCAAGCATGTTATAATCATTTAGTACAGTACAGTGGACATGCACATGTGTCATTTTTGAATATTCTACATCTGTTTTCATAATTAATTTTCGTTACCAGGCCAACCGTTGTCCATCGTTACCTCGTCCATGAAACAATCGAAGAGAAACTTCACAGCTACCTCAGCACTCACATAATCAGGTAAGAGTTCGCTCGAGTGTATTCAGACGAGGGGTGGGGAGGGGCACAACTAGCTTTTGTATGCACTTCATATGAATGCAAAGTGGAGATAAATCTTTGAAGATCTTTTAGAGAGAGAGAGAAAAAGAAAAGAAAGGTGAATTTAGCGATATGAATGTATTGTGAAGGAATTGTTAACTGCAGCCATTTTTATTGAAGAAAACGTATGTGACTTGCCAAAATTCACTGTTTTGTTAGTTGCAAATCAATAGGCCATTTTCGTAATGTAATCAAATAATGTATTATACATTTTTTAAAGATGTATGCAATAAATTTGGCTACCATGTAGCATGAAACTTTCATGAATCTATTCAACTCACACAAAATGTTCTGGTTGTACAGTATTGTAATAGATTTCTGTTAAATAAGTATAATAATCAGTATTAATAGCATGGGCAAATTTTGACACTTTTTTTTACTCTGATCGTGCATGATAGTAAGTTTTAGTATGTTCTTTGTTTTTTGTTCTCGTTTTTCTGTATGTGTGTTTTTAGGGGTAGGCTTTTATACAAGGAATCCCTCCTTTCTGCCTATCCCAAATGCTCTTATAAATTGCCATTGTATTTGATATCACTTTTTTAAAATTTGTATAACTCCATTCTGTATTTGTATGGTTTAAATATTTTTATGAAGAGTGTGAATAAACTTTGAACTTGAACTTTGAACTTCTCTCATTTGCTTTCTTCAATCAGGGATGGATTGAACTCAGTGGAGACCGACACTGGAGACATGACCTTCTCTGACCTCAAAGAACTGTTCACATCGGAAACTTAATCTAGCGTGCTACTACATCCTTCATTCTTCAGATAGATCACAGATGTCTTTGTCTAAATTCTTCCATTTAACTCAGGCATATTAAGGGTTAATTTACTAGATTTGTTTACAATTCTTAGTCACTAAATGACATTGAGAAGTATGAGAAAGTGCATTTGCAAAATTTTAATCCATGGTAAAAAAAAATAAGGAGAAACTAGTATTATTAGGCTGAATGAACCTTGAAGATTTTCACTTGGATGATTTGGGGCATAACATTTCTTTACATACATGTAAAAACAAAAAAATTATTGAGAAAAAAGCCAACTCATCAATGAGAAGACATTACAAATGGCTCATTTAAACTAAAATATTCAAGGTTCTGGAATAGAAGGAAAGCGATACATTGACATCTCAAGCTAAAGAAAATTGGGTTAAACCAACTTGTAGTACCGTTAGATTTAAATGTAACTCATCATAATCATGTCCCTCGGTGATCAAAATGATTTGATGAAACAAAACCAGACCTGCCAACCTCTGGAGTTCAAAAACTGTATTCTTTAGTCCCAAAAGTTGTATTTTACAGACAAAAGTTGTATTCTTGAAAATAAACATGGATTGTTACGCAGATCAATGCCTCTTACAGTTTCTACCTACAGGAAGATTTTGTTTTATTGATCATTGGTTGAATATGCATGATTTTGTCATGACCGGTGTGTTCGATGAACCAATGAACATCCCCAAATTGCCGATGTGAGATACTTGTAGGATACTTGTAGGATACTTGTAGGCGGACGCACACACAAAATATTAATTTTAAAAAAATTAAAAATTAAAATTAATTAAGAGGGTGCTCAAAATAGCCCAGTACAGTAAGGGTTAAGATGAATGCCTCATCACTGATCAGACCGGACCCCTCAGTGTATTTACATGCAACTTTCCATCACCCATATTCATGTGTAAAGTTATAATTTCAGAGGGGTGAAAATGGGTTTCTGTATTTTGTTTTGAAACAAACAGTGTGTGCGTAAGGTAGGTGTATATACAATTGGGTGCAATGAGACCTCAGAAATCATGGCAGTATGTATATATATGTCAAAAAGGGTAATATATTTTTGTATTCAGTTGATCAGATGTAAATGTTAACCTGTGTCTCCATGTACAGGTAGGCAGGATTTATATGTTCTTGAAGTGGATAATTTGTTTTTTTGGGGGAAGGGTTTATTGATTTTCTTCCCTATAGTTATCTTTTGCAGTTTTTGTCTCGCCTGCGTAGCAAAAAGCAAGACATAGGCGCCGCTTTTCCGGTGACGGCGACAACATCAAAAACTTAACCTAAGGTTAAGTTTTTGAATTTTTGATATAATTTTGAAAGTATAAGTTCTTAGTCAATGAAACTTTGACTATAGGGTAATCAAATATCCCCAATCATGTGAGTAGAATTTCAGATCACAAGGTCAAAGGTCAATTCAGGTCAACAGACTTGGACTATGTTGTAGCATCATCATCGAAAACTTAACCTAAGGTTAAGTTTTTGAATTTTTGATATAATTTTGAAAGTATAAGTTCTTAGTCAATGAAACTTGGACTATAGGGTTATCAAGTCTCCCCAATCATGTGAGTAGAATTTCAGGTCACTAAGTTAAGGTCAAAGGCCATTTAAGGTCAACAAACTTAGACTTTGTTGTGGCATCAACATTAAGATTTTCAAAATGCTTCTTCTTCGTTATTTTTCAACCGATTTTGATTCTGATTGTTTCATATGATAGGGCTAGGAGGGGATTTAAAATTTCTACACAGAATCATGAAATTCATTATCTATGCTAATTTATGCAAATTTATTCGAAATCACAAAAAAGGCTTCTTCTCCTTCATTTCTCGACCGATTTTTATTTGGTTTGCTTTATATCGTAGAGCTAACTTTGGTACACTAAACTTGTACACAGAATTTTGAAATTGTTCTCCATTAATTAATTATGGTAATTTATGCAAACAAAAATTGCTTCTTTTCCCTCATTTCTTGACCGATTTTGCCTTATCTGGTAGAGCTAAATTTGGAACAATAAACTTCTACACAGAATTGATTATTTATGGTACTTTATGCAAATGAAATGAAATTATGTCCCTTCCAGGGCATCAAATTTCTATTTTTTGACCAGTTCAAAAGTGTACCACATAAAATTTACGATAGTTGTTGTTGTGAGATGCAGATGAGCGCTACGTCATTGACGTTCTGGTTTATCATATTGAATTGCGTTATGCAGGCGAGACCGCCGAGAGCGTTTCCCTTGTTTTGCTGTATTACATGTATGTTATCAACAACTCAGTGTAAATGTGAAAATAGTCCCCATATGATGGTTGAGTAGTGACAAAAGTTGTCCCATGAATTCATGCAATTTATTTCCACTCAACGGGTATGTTGGTTTTATACACAACAGATTTAGTAGTGTCACTCCATGTCCAATCATGTAAATTTTGTTGAAACTAAACCTGCCTTCTTTGAGAGAATGGGTAAAGAGTCTACCGGGAAAATATATGAAAAATGCCTCTTGACCTTTAACCCTACCTCCGCAAAATGGGGTAATTGAGGCTTTTAAAGGCGGCAATTTAGCCAGCATTGAACTGTCCATGGCTGGCATGCTGGCTAAATTGTCTCCTTTAAAAGCCTCAATTAACCCATACCGGTATACCAAATTTAGGCCATGCTGGCCATTTCACCCCCACCCCCCGTAACTACATTGTCCCTGGTCAAATTTGTTATTGACATAATAAGAAAGATAATTGCATTAAAGCAGCAATCTATCTGTTATTTTCCCTGTCCTAACAACAGTTCAATGACCTCTTAACCTTGGAGATTGATTTGGTGAATCGATGCATTAACACCTTTTATAAAATCGAAATCATACCACAAAATTGGAGATGTAATATTTTTCATTTGCTTTCCAACTTTTTTTTAATTCAGAGCAGTGAAATACCTATTTTGCATATTAATCACATGAATAGTTAATGGCACTGGGCAGCATACATAACGTGTTAAATTTTGGACATTGTAAAGTTAAAGGATGTCAGAATGCAAATTGCACGGCAACCTTGGCCGACCGAGCAACAACTAACTAACCATGTAGAAAATGGTCAATGCTTTGAATTTTGTTTACAAAAAGTGAAATTATTTAGAGCATTATTTTAAGAATAAAATTCAAAGAAACTTCACATCTTTTAACTTTACAATGTGAAAACCTCTGATTGAAGTGCGTCCAATTTGTTGGTACGGACAAAACGTGTTGGGACATTATCTCTAGATTCCATGTCCGTTTTATCCATTATGAATATGTCTATCTGTGAAAACATTAGCAGTGTCCTAGTATTCAAACTATGCAAGGAAACCTGTTCACCTTCACTGACTGACATCTTTTCTTTGGTAATATCATACAGTAAAATAAACCACTACTGTACTTGTACAATTAAACGGATTGAATCTTTGTGCAGCACAAAACGTACGACCATTGGATTAAAGGGTCTGAAAATCATACTATAACTTGGGTGATTGCAATCAATGGTCGTTATTTTCCGACAGCAATATTGATTTAGAACTTCCCTCAAAAACGTAGGGCTTTTAGTTGGCTAAGAACCCTTTCGTTTTGAGAGATGTTCTAAATTGGTTGCTGTTGGAATTTAACCTTTTCACAAAAAATTGAAAGGGTTAAATTCCAACGGCATTTGAAAGACCTTCCCTAGTCTGATTTTTAGACCCTTGTACCAAATGGCCATACGTTTTGTGCTGCACAAAGATTCAATTTCGACCATTTCAAGTAGTGGGTTATTGATGTAGATGCTCATGTAATATGTATGTTATTACCAAAGACAGAGAAGTCTAGAAAGTAAACGGTTTCCTTGCATAATTAATACTAGGCACTGCTAACATCTGCCTTTGGGATATGTCAATATCACCAAATTTGAGAAGTTAATTTTACAGAAATATGACAAATCATGCTTATAAAAAAATATCCATCCGATGTTTTCATTAAATTTGAAAATATACAAAAAAATTGTTTTGATTGACTTTTTATTTAAACCTGAATGTAGCCGTTGAATTTGCCCAATGAATTTAAGAATAATTGGTACATGGGTGAACTCAACAACGTACCTCATCTTAGGGTGGAATGGAGCAACTGCAGGTTTCCTGCCACCCATATATCATGATGTATTCTTAAAATTCCAATACACTATTCATTGTAAAAAGTGACACGATAATTCCAAATATAAAACTAGGCATTCTATGGCAAATCTATTGACAGGGGTCATATAGACACCTTGCCATTTTTAAAAATTCATGAATTTTGGCCCAAAATGATGCCGTTTTTGTCAAAAAGTGACATTTTTCACATTTCATTAAAAATGATCTGCAATAGCATATTTTCAATAGACAGGGTCACAGACACCTTCCACAAATGAAAATAAGCCTTTTTGAAAATTCATGAATTTTTGTCAAAAAGTGTCACTTTTTCACATTTCATAAAATGATCTGCATTATCTTATTTTGAATAGACAGGGTCACAGACACCTTCCACAAATGAAAATAAGACTTTTTGAAAATTCATGAATTTTGGTCAAAAAGTGACATTTTTTCACATTTCATAAAATGATCTGCAATAGCATATTTTCAATAGACTGAGGTCAAAGAGTTTCAAAAGATATAAAAATAAGCCTTTTTGAAAATTCATGAATTTTGGCAAAAATGAGGGGTTAACCCCTTTGCCATTTTTGTCAAAAAGTGTCACTTTTTCACATTTCATGAAATGATCTGCAATATCTTATTTTGAATAGACAGGGTCACAGACGCCTTCCACAAATGAAATAAGACTTTTTGAAAATTCATGAATTTTGGCCAAAATGAGGGGCTAACCCCTTGCCGTTTTTGTCAAAAAGTGACATTTTTCACATTTCATAAAATGATCTGCAATAGCATATTTTCAATAGACTAAGGTCAAAGAGTTGTAAGATATAAAAATGAGCCTTTTTGAAAATTCATGAATTTTGGACAAAATGAGGGGCTAACCCCTTGCCATTTTTGTCAAAAAGTGTCACTTTTTCACATTTCATAAAATGATCTGCAATAGCATATTTTCAATAGACTGGGGTCAAAGAGTTCAAAAGTTATAAAAATAAGCCTTTTTGAAAAGTCATGAATTTTGGCAAAAATGAGGGGCTAACCCCTTGCCATTTTTGTCAAAAAGTGATATTTTTTACATTTCATAAAATGATCTGCATTATCTTATTTTGAATAGACAGAGTCACAAACACCTTCAACAAATGAAAATAAGACTTTTTGAAAATTCATGAATTTTGGCCAAAATTTGTCAAAAAATGTCACTTTTTCACATTGCATGAAATGATCTGCATTATCTTATTTTGAATAGACAGGGTCACAAACACCTTCCACAAATGAAAATAAGACTTTTTGAAAATTCATGAATTTTGGCCAAAAAGGTGGGCCCCTTGTCATTTTTGTCAAAAAGTACATTTTTTCACATTTCATGAAATGATCTGCAATAAGCATACCTTTAATAAACAGGGGTCAAAGAGTTGAAAAGATATGAAAATAAGCCTTTTTGAAATTTCATGAATTTTGGCCAAAAGGAAGGCTTAACCCCTTGCCATTTTTGTCAAAAAGTGACATTTTCTCACATTTCATAAAATGATCTGCAATAGCATATTTTCAATAGACTGGGGTCAGAGTTCAAAAGATATGAAAATAAGCCTTTTTGAAAAATTAATGAATTTTGGCCAAAATGAGGGGCTAAACCCTTGCCATTTTTGTCAAAAAGTGACATTTTTTCACATTTCATAAAATGATCTGCAATAAGCATATTTTTAATAGACAGGTGTCAAAGAGTTGAAAAGAAGTAACAAGGGAAACGCTCTCGGCAGTCTCGCCTGCATAACGCAATTCAATATGATAAACCAGAACGTCAATGACGTAGCGCTCATCCGCATCTCGCAACAACAAATATCGTAAATTTTATGTGGTACACTTTTGAACTGGTCAAAAAATAAAAATTTGATGCCCTGGAAGGGACATTATTTCATTTCATTTGCATAAAGTACCATAAATAATCAATGGAGCAAAATCTCACAATTCTGTGTAGAAGTTTAGTGTTCCAAATTTAGCTCTACCAGATAAGGCAAACCAAATCAAAATCGGTCAAGAAATGAGGGAAAAGAAGCAATTTTTGTTATTTTTGGAATAAATTTGCATAAATTACCATAATTAATTAATGGAGAACAATTTCAAAATTCTGTGTAGAAGTTTAGTGTACCAAAGTTAGCTCTACGATATAAAGCAAACCAAATCAAAATCGGTCGAGAAATGAAGGAGAAGAAGCCTTTTTTGTGATTTCGAATAAATTTGCATAAATTAGCATAGATAATGAATTTCACGATTCTGTGTAGAAATTTTAAATCCCCTTACTAGCCCTATCATATGAAACAATCAGAATCAAAATCGGTTGAAAAATAACGAAGAAGCATTTTGAAAATCTTGATGTTGATGTCACAACAAAGTCTAAGTTTGTTGACCTTAAATGACCTTTGACCTTAACTTAGTCACCTGAAATTCTACTCACATGATTGGGGAGACTTGATAACTCTATAGTCCAAGTTTAATTGACTAAGAACATATACTTTCAAAATTATATCAAAAATTCAAAAACTTAACCTTAGGTTAAGTTTTTGATGTTGACGCCGCCGCCGCCGTCACCGGAAAAGCGGCGCCTATGTCTCGCTTTTTGCTACGCAGGCGAGACAAAAACGAGCCTTTTTGAAAACTCATGAATTTGGCCAAAATGAGGGCCAATTTTGGTCAAAAAGTGACATTTTTTCACATTTCATAAAATGATCTGCAATAGCATATTTTCAATAGACTGAGGTCAAAGAGTTTCAAAAGATATAAAAATAAGCCTTTTTGAAAATTCATGAATTTTGGCAAAAATGAGGGGTTAACCCCTTTGCCATTTTTGTCAAAAAGTGTCACTTTTTCACATTTCATGAAATGATCTGCAATATCTTATTTTGAATAGACAGGGGTCATAGACACCTTCTCTAGATGAAATGATATGGAAATAAGCCTTTGGCAAAAATGAGGGGCTAACCCCTTGCCATTTTTGTCAAAAAGTTACATTTTTTACATTTCATAAAATGATCTGCATTATCTTATTTTGAATAGACAGGGTCACAGACACCTTCCACAAATGAAATAAGACTTTTTGAAAATTCATGAATTTTGGCCAAAATGAGGGGCTAACCCCTTGCCGTTTTTGTCAAAAAGTGACATTTTTCACATTTCATAAAATGATCTGCAATAGCATATTTTCAATAGACTAAGGTCAAAGAGTTGTAAGATATAAAAATGAGCCTTTTTGAAAATTCATGAATTTTGGTCAAAATGAGGGGCTAACCCCTTGCCATTTTTGTCAAAAAGTGTCACTTTTTCACATTTCATAAAATGATCTGCAATAGCATATTTTCAATAGACTGGGGTCAAAGAGTTCAAAAGTTATAAAAATAAGCCTTTTTGAAAAGTCATGAATTTTGGCAAAAATGAGGGGCTAACCCCTTGCCATTTTTGTCAAAAAGTGATATTTTTTACATTTCATAAAATGATCTGCATTATCTTATTTTGAATAGACAGAGTCACAAACACCTTCAACAAATGAAAATAAGACTTTTTGAAAATTCATGAATTTTGGCCAAAATTTGTCAAAAAATGTCACTTTTTCACATTGCATGAAATGATCTGCATTATCTTATTTTGAATAGACGGGTCACAAACACCTTCCACAAATGAAAATAAGACTTTTTGAAAATTCATGAATTTTGGCCAAAAAGGTGGGCCCCTTGTCATTTTTGTCAAAAAGTACATTTTTTTTTACATTTCATGAAATGATCTGCACTAAGCATATTTTTGAATAGACAGGTGTCAAAGAGTTGAAAAGAAGTAAAAATAAGCCTTTTTGAAAATTCATGAATTTTAGCGAAAAAGGTGGGCTAACCCCTTGCCATTTTAGTCAAAAAGTGACATTTTTTCACGTTTCATGAAATGATCTGCAATAAGCATACCTTTAATAAACAGGGGTCAAAGAGTTGAAAAGATATGAAAATAAGCCTTTTTGAAATTTCATGAATTTTGGCCAAAAGGAAGGCTTAACCCCTTGCCATTTTTGTCAAAAAGTGAATTTTTTTCACATTTCATAAAATGATCTGCAATAGCATATTTTCAATAGACTGGGGTCAAAGAGTTCAAAAGATATGAAAATAAGCCTTTTTGAAAAATTAATGAATTTTGGCCAAAAAAATGAGGGGCTAAACCCTTGCCATTTTTGTCAAAAAGTGACATTTTTTCACATTTCATAAAATGATCTGCAATAAGCATATTTTTAATAGACAGGTGTCAAAGAGTTGAAAAGAAGTAACAAGGGAAACGCTCTCGGCAGTCTCGCCTGCATAACGCAATTCAATATGATAAACCAGAACGTCAATGATGTAGCGCTCATCCGCATCTCGCAACAACAAATATCGTAAATTTTATGTGGTACACTTTTGAACTGGTCAAAAAATAAAAATTTGATGCCCTGGAAGGGACATTATTTCATTTCATTTGCATAAAGTACCATAAATAATCAATGGAGCAAAATCTCACAATTCTGTGTAGAAGTTTAGTGTTCCAAATTTAGCTCTACCAGATAAGGCAAACCAAATCAAAATCGGTCAAGAAATGAGGGAAAAGAAGCAATTTTTGTTATTTTTGGAATAAATTTGCATAAATTACCATAATTAATTAATGGAGAACAATTTCAAAATTCTGTGTAGAAGTTTAGTGTACCAAAGTTAGCTCTACGATATAAAGCAAACCAAATCAAAATCGGTCGAGAAATGAAGGAGAAGAAGCCTTTTTTGTGATTTCGAATAAATTTGCATAAATTAGCATAGATAATGAATTTCACGATTCTGTGTAGAAATTTTAAATCCCCTTACTAGCCCTATCATATGAAACAATCAGAATCAAAATCGGTTGAAAAATAACGAAGAAGCATTTTGAAAATCTTGATGTTGATGTCACAACAAAGTCTAAGTTTGTTGACCTTAAATGACCTTTGACCTTAACTTAGTCACCTGAAATTCTACTCACATGATTGGGGAGACTTGATAACTCTATAGTCCAAGTTTCATTGACTAAGAACATATACTTTCAAAATTATATCAAAAATTCAAAAACTTAACCTTAGGTTAAGTTTTCGATGATGATGCTACAACATAGTCCAAGTCTGTTGACCTGAAATGACCTTTGACCTTGACTTTGTGATCTGAAAATTCTACTCACATGATTGGGGATACTTGATTACCCTATAGTTTAAGTTTCATTGACTAAGAACATATACTTTCAAAATTATATCAAAAATTCAAAAACTTAACCTTAGGTTAAGTTTTTGATGTTGACGCCGTCGCCGTCGCCGCCGCCGCCGTCACCGGAAAAGCGGCGCCTATGTCTCGCTTTTTGCTACGCAGGCGAGACAAAAACGAGCCTTTTTGAAAACTCATGAATTTGGCCAAAATGAGGGCCCATTTTGTCAAAAAGTGACATTTTTCACATTTCATAAAACGATCTGCAATACCATATTTTCAATAGACAGGGGTTAAAGAGTTGAAAAGATATGAAAATAAGCCTTTTTGAAAATTCATGAATTTTGGCCCAAATTAATGGGCTTACCCGTTGCCATTTTTCTCAAACAAGGGCTTTTTCAACATTTCATGAAATTATCTGCAAAACCATGTTTTGAATGAACAGGGGTCACTGACACCTTCTAAGATGAAAAGATATGAAAATACACCTTTTTGAAAATTCATAATTATGATACATACAGACAATATTTTGTAAACATTTGATAACAAATTTATTAGTTAGCATATCCTATTAATTTACATCAGTGATGGACAATATAGATTTGGTAAAATAGATGTTTTTCGTTGCATCCTCTTATAGGATGCATCTGGGGGGAGAAATGTAAGGATCAAGTTATAGAAAACCAAATTTTGTTTTTTATTTTAATGATACCATAGATTGACACAAATCGTTGTACGCATGTATCTAGGCCTATCACCTGGAAACTACAGATACAATATATGTGAGCACAGATTCAAGGAAGGAAAACTTGTTTGACCTTCTTCTATTGCTAATTTGCCCTTTTACTTAACATTCCGGTGGATGGAACTGATTGCAGTTCAGTTGAGTGTTAATAAACAAAGACCCTATGAAATTACTACATTGTCTCAAGGATCATGTGAAAATAATATTCAGCTTTTATATAGCGCTTAATACATTTACGATGTACCTAACACTTTACAGATATACTATTGCCCTGGTCATTGGATTCATTACTTGCCCGCACACACTGTTTGCACAATCTGTTTCGCATCCTACCTGGAACCCATGTAACACCTATGTGGAGAGTAGCAAGTGCAGGTTAATATCTTGCCAAAGGATATCAGTGCCGAGTCAGGATTCAAACCCTCGACCTTCACATCTCTACATTACATATTCATATAAAACAGTTTCCTATGAAAAATTGATATTATCACATCATGTCTCTTAGATAAGTCACACAAAATGTTTACATCTGAAAACAATATACATGTATAAACAGTACTGTATTGCACTTAGTGAACACAAATATAAATATTTGTTTTCATTTCTAACTCTCTCTGACCTTAGATGCAGTTACCATGGTTAACAGAAATCTAATCAGGTCAAAATCATATTCTAGCCATGTTGCATGTATCAGTCTTCAAAAGTTTACACATTTATAAAATGTAAGTGAGGTATTTTATCTGGACCCTGTTTCATAATACTTGTTAAAAGCTACTTACATGTACTACAGGGGTGATAGTGAGCGGCCGCTATTAAAACAAAAGTAGAAGGACTTTCAACTGCGCACAGTCAAAAATGATGCCCCGCCATAGAGCCATTTCACAAACCCAAACAGAAGCAATTTTTAAAAGTTCCAGTTTGATTGTAATTCATACATATTTTCAGTTTGATGGTAATCTGTCCATCGGTTCTAATGATGTGATCACAAGCTACTTTTGCATACATAATGAGCCCCATGACCCTTGACCTCTGCCAGATACATACATGACCCAAGATTTGGCAGGATTCCATTTAGTTCTTGAGATAACGCGATCACTAATACAGGACGTATGGACAACCTCAAAACATAATGCCTTCGACTACTTGGTAACGGAATCATAAAAAAGGTTTTAGTGAGAGTTTTAAAAAAAGGTTTTAGAAATCCGATCGAAGCGAGGCATTCAAGCAAGTCATGGAAAAACAGCACCTCCTGCACACCCCTAATTTTTAACCGGATCTTCATCAATCTCAGGGACTGTTTTGGAAAATTTTGAAAATTGGATGGATAGTAATTCTTTACAATTTTGATGTATTTGGATGCACCTGTGGATGTATAAGCACCAGAAAATTCAGCCCCTTAAAACACTTTTGCTATCGAGAAATCGAATAATAAAAATTTAATGGTGTTCCCAGTAATTTTTAAATATTTCAAAAAGTGCCAAAAGCCATTTCATGGTAGCTGCGACCATGAAAATCCCAGAGTATGCCGTTATGATATAAAATTTCCAAACGGGAATATAAGCCATCATCAGCGCTGCAACAAAGCCTTCATCAGCAGCAGCATCATCATTTGATAAGGCTCCCTTGTCTTCCTAAACTGACTTGCGCAGTCTTAGTATTCGTTGTCAGTGATCGTCATCTCAGTATTCGTCATCTTCGTCGTCGATGTCCTCCTCCGATCCGTACTGCTCGTCATCAACGTCACTACTGGAGAGGGAGATCTCAGGACACTTGAAGTGGAAGCGAGGACATATCACGTCAAAGTTCTCGCCTTGATAAAAGACATAAACACAATGTACAATTTAAATACAAGTAACAGGAGTATTGCACGATAATTAAACCGACTAAGTTGGGTTAGTCTTACCTAATATTCAAATGCATAAAGATAACAGGAAAGAGAAAAACCACCCTCTGATATCGTCTGTAGTGGAACTTCCTGAAGTGATTTAATTTTCTTTTATGATTTAACATAAATTTGCTCGACTCTTGATTATAAACACCCAATCCAAACATCCAATCATACAATTGGCAGATCTATAGAAAAGGCTCAAAATTGACTTTGCCAAATATAATATGTAAAATGTGCGACATCAACTGTGGGTCATCATACCAACAAGTGAAAACTTGCTCCCATTATTGACCTTATGTAGTGTCCGATGTCCTATCAACCCCAAAGAACCGATCAAATCCTGTATCACTTTATATGTCAAAGCTGCTGTTCATTAAAGTAAACCAGTATTACATTTTTAAGGTTGGTGAAAAAAGCTATAGTATTTGTATGAAATGTTACTTATTTATTATATTCCTTCTACTGTACTAACCCTCTAACATGCACAATATCCTGAAAAAATTCTCAAATCACAAAAATATTTATGGTTTTCTTTGAAAGCGTCACTGTGCAACAACCTTTAACAGTAAATTCTCCCAACCAATTTTTTTTTCCCAACCGTTTTTCCATGAAAATAAGACATAAAACAGGCTTTACAAATTCTTTCAACACAATCTTCAGAAATATAGTGCCAGCTCATTGCTTTGTGACAATTCACATTCACCTAAGTTTAATATTTATTAATTAATAGAGTTGGGAGAATTTTAGAATTGATCAGATCAGTTTTTCCAAATTTGTATCATTACTAATGGTCTGTTTTCACTCAAACTGTCAGATTGTCTTTAATCATACATCTACAATGTAGCATTGAAGTCACTACTTTAACACCATTTTCCCCTCATCTGAACAATGGACCAAGTCTCTTTAATGAAGTGTAAACTTCCAGAATGGAGTGCTATTTTGAATATAGCTGAACATTATTCTTGCTTTTCTTCAGCGTTACACAATGCTTGCATTTTAAAGATCTTATACCCTCAACTCACCTGTCTTGAGGTTGACGAAAGTGAAATGGCCCTCCATGAAGCCACCATCACTATCTAGTGGAGTCCAGCTGCAGTAAGAGAACTTAGCTCCTGGCTTCATCACAGGGTAGAGTCCTGTAGGACAAAACAGTCAATTGAAATAATACACAGTAAGTATGCTCTAGAATAAATTAACCCCTGGTTTCATCACTGTGTATAACCCTACAGGATAAATGCAAAAGGCAAACAAGTTGGTAATATTTAATATACTGTAAATAAATGAAAGCTTGAGTAAATATTAAGCCTAATCAAGATAGTATTTACATGCTACATATCCTAACACTGTGCTTCTACTCCTACATGTTCGTGATACAATTATGATTTTAAAAGATTATGAATTTTGTGTTTTGGACACAACTTTGTGTGTAGAGAGGGAGGGATAAAGAAACGAAAATGGAAATAAAAAAAAGTATTTTGATGTGCACGTACGTTCACATTGGTGAAAAGACTTTTCTTTTTTGTAAATGAAATGTGTAAATAGCTAAATGTAAACATGATGTGAATATGTAGTGAGGAATAATTCTGTAAAAGAAATGTTTTCATTTAAACTCTCTCATAAATGAATTACATCATTCATTAAAAGTTCAATGCTGAAACAGAAATTGAGGTACTTTTCAATTATTTCTGCATGTCTGGCAAATCTTCCAATGCATACTTGGCACAATTAGTAGATTGCAAGAGAGTAAGAAGTGTACACATTTAAAACAAACAGTTTTTGCAGAATGTTCTACTCACCAATAACAGCCTCTCCATTGACCTCATGGTATTGACCCGACGAGTCTGTGATCTCCCAATGACGACTCAATAATTTACACGATCCTAAGTTAAGAGTAAGAATAGAGAGTAACAAGAGACTTGTCGTGAATCCAAACCTTGTCATATTTTGTAGAATGCCATCACAAGTCAAGTTTAAGTTTGATTATGGTCAGCGAAAAAAATTATTTTGAAAATTAATTCTCCACGCTCTCACTTTATTAAACAGTTGTTATTGGTACATTAAACAAGCATGCAAACTGTTCTTATAATGATTTGTTGCCTGAACGAGTAAATGAGATTAATATTATTTGTCCATTCATCAGTCTACTATTGAAAAGACGTCAAAGAGAGAACAGTCTGTAATTACAGACACATGAGAATGACAACAATGTTTGTGTAAGCATTTCTCTAGATATTTCTTTGGTTGTCAAGCACAATCATGATACAAATCATATTACTTTATAATCAACTACAAATTATTCATAAATAAATAAATTATTGATGAATGAATTATTTTACAAATAAATCTTAAAATTGTGATTCCTAAAATATTTTATTTTCATAATTTTCAGAAATAGAAATAAAATCAGTCTTCTTCATATGAAATGGTATCCTCTAACTTGCAAAATGTGATTTGCTCGTCGCAAAAGCGATCTCGAGTTTTCCCAATTTTATAAATGATTTGATGTCATTAGTAACACAGTTCATTCATGTATTGGGATGTTTCTATCATTTGTGCTACTGCTGTGTTTAAGTTTTACAATTTAGAACTGTTTGAGTGAAAACTGAGTCTCTCATAATCTTGTTGGGAAATTTAGGATAGATCATATAAAGTTAGAAATACTACTTACCGACTGCTGGTACATTTTCATCCATCGTCATGGAGATCTGATATGCAAACAGAGTCCTCATTTTATTATTCTTCCAGATGTGACTGAGACAAGGCACAAATGATGTTGCCACGGTAACCTTTACATCTCTCGTGACTGCCACACAAGTTGGTTCATGGTAAAACCTATGAATGATTAGAGACAAAATATCTTAGGTGAGTGAAGAAACAAAGTAAATTTACAATAAAAAAGAAAGGGGAAAAATTTTGAGCTGTTGATAACTTTCATTTTGTTCTGGAAAAAGTACAATCAAATCCCCTTATCCTGTTCTTCTTAGCCCCCAGTTCTTCGCCCCCCCCCCCCCCCCCAAAAAAAAAAAAAAAAAATTACAAAGATATCTTTCCTTTTATATTTTCTAACCTTCTTCCTTTCTTTTTTTGGTTCTATACTCTGTTTCCTCTTTACAAGTCATGTCTGATGTATTAGGGCTTCGATATCACAGAGGCTGATAACATTTCGGGTCATGCATCTCAGATTTTCTCAAGCCTGAAAGCTGGCAACCCCGAGTGTGATGAAACAAAGTAAAGAATCCCTTGGGCCTACCTTGTAATCTTGGACGAGTCAACAATGAGCTCTGGGTCCTCAAGCCTTTTGGCTAGTTTCTCCAACCACTCCATGTAGCTGGATGCCACTACGAAATACCCTGCAAACTTTTGTCTCCTCACCTTAAGATATCAAAGACAACACAAAAAGAATTTTCTGTTTATTATTACAATAGAACCTGGTTATATCAAATGCTAAGGGAGTATAGAAATTACCATGCTTTCTTGGAATTTGTTACATGTATATCAGAGGCCCCGTCTTCCAAAGAGTTGATATTAATTGCAACTTATTTGTGATTTAATATCAATCGCAAATATATGTACATAAGAGCAAGCCTTTTATTAACCGGGCGCCGGGCGATTTTTACCCAACGGTCCCTGACTTTTGACGCCCGGTAAGACGGGGAAAATGAGTACCGGGCGCCGGTCCATTTTTATTTCTGGCGCCCGGACTGGGAGAATTAACATTTTCTGTTTCATAAACTTCCACATGTCTAGCACTAAATGTTCACAAATGTGACAAAAACTTACTTGATACGAGTTAAACGTGGACTGAATGAACCCTAACAAATCATTATATAATGAGAATCCTAATTAAAATCGCCCAGAAACAATTGCAGCACTAATACGAGCGGCCGCTATCTCCTACTCCTAGCGGAGTACGGAGCACACAATACAGGGGATGTACACCACTCAAAGACGAGCGCATTTCCCCAAGCCATGCACACACACAAATGACATCAGTGCTGTACTGCACTACACACACAGTGTCAGTACAAGAAAGTCTCGATGTAACTTCCAAAAATCCATCCCAAAAGCCAAATTTTGCTGTCAAAAATGCGGAATCGGAGCCATATTTCCAAAGCTCACAGGGGTTTAGCCCAGTTTTAAGAAACAGTTTCATCAAAATAGCGCTAAAAATCAAGAAATCAGCGATTTTGTTGCCAGTTTTTTTGCCTATCGCATGCCCTTCGGATGTAATGGTATCTTCAAAAAGCCAAATGAAAAACAGACCACCGGACCTGCTGATGCATTGACTTTATGTACAAAGTTGATTGCAACTCCAGACTTGCCTTTATTCAGCGGCCCTCGTACTCATTGACTAAAATTCTGTGATGTTTTAAATAATGGATTTTTCTGATAAAATAGGTAAATATATTTAACAAATCTTTTTTAATTTTTTTTGTTATTATTATTATTATATTTTTATTTTTTTATTTTTTTATTTTTTTATTTTTTTAAGTGACAGGTCTAAATAACAAACACGTTTGACAGGAAAAATCTGTTTTCTCACCTAAAATATGCTTTTTCAAGCTGAATAATATGTTTTTTGAAAGTGACAAGTTGGCAGCTCTGCATTGTCATTATAGATGGTTTTTCTTAAAGAAGCAGAGCGAAGGTTTCAAAAGGCTTTTAACCTTAATAATGTTGGTATCATTGCAACGTTAATGTTACAATCTTTCTAATGGTTCATATTTAGTTATCAAAAATTGTTACAGAATTGACTTATCTGCTATTAAAAGTGGTGAAATTACTACCCGATTATTCCGCCCTCGATCGGCCTGCTATTGTGACGTAAGATTTGTGACGTAGGAGGTTGGGCACATGAGCGCGAGAGCGCTCCCAAGAGCTCTCACACAACTCTCGCCTGCATGCATTATAAGTATACAAACGCCACTCGAACGCTAAATATCTGATCAAAATGTCCGAGCTCGAAGAAGAGGTTTTACTCGATTTAGAATTCGAAGTTGATGAGCACAGCTCCACAACTAGTGACAGTGGTACTGATAGTGACGATGATGATGATGGGGGTGTAGGAGAGATGGAAAAAAAGAGAACAATTCGGAGAAGACGGCGTCGATGCTGGTGCAAGTCCAGTGATAGTATATCTGCCCGTGCTGGCTGAGCTGCCAGCTGCCGCTCAGTTCCCCAGACCCCGCTCAACTGGCGATCGATCTCTCATGCACCTTAATTGTCACTGGGGTGACTGGGCGAGACATTTTCGAATTTGTCGGGATGTGTAGGGCTCTTTAGTAAATTTCACAGATAACAAAACAAAGACGATCAGATGTGAGGTTATATTTGGCGAAAATCAATTACAAATATGCACCATTCATAAATAGAACTGCAGCTGCAGGACATAAACATGAGGGAAGCTCGCAATTCACTCATCATTTGGTCTCCGTATATCAACAGCAAACACTATCACGCCAAGGGCAAGGCATGAAGCCATGATGACCGAACAAATGCAAAACATCTCAAATTACACAGAACGGAAGGGTATTTGGACAAATCGAATTGCACGATTCACCCCTCGTATTATATAACCTAAATTTGCTTAATATTATTTGTAATTACATGATTTCTAGAGATTGTTATTCCACTTTCTTGTCAGGATATGAAGCATGCAAAGTCTGGATAATGTTTACGTATATATGCCTATGCAAAATACCGCACGCGAGCTGTGCGAGAGGCGAGCTTGAGGCCTATAATTGCGATCGTGCCCAACCAGTGGCGTCATAATCGGCCTACTGCGCGAACAAACTGTTCAAGCCAGGAATAGAAGTTTGAGGAGGTTCTTGGAAAAAGCTTCTTACCGCGTTTCATTTATTTTCACAAGACTTTAGACCAGAATGGGCGTGTTCAAATTGGTCTACGCTATCCGGACATGTGTAATTTGCCAATTTTGAGTGATTATGTGAAATTTCTCCGCCTAGCTTCTTTAAGTATTTTTTTTATAAAAATAATTTAATTCCCCCCTTCCTAACATTTTTCAGTTTTTGACATTTTAACGGCATGAAAATAGTATTAAACATGAACTACAACAGCTACATATGACAGATTTATCCAAGGTATGAGTGATTTAATATTAGAGTGCTCAAAATGTAAACTAGAAATTAAACTACCGTAGATCTATGTATAAATAAAAGGTAACGTTTAACATATAATTTAAAAGAATACATATTTTCATCAATTTTGGAAACGGCTCCTGGTCCTGGAAAACGGCTCCCTAAAAACGGTTCTCTAAAAAAATTAAGGACCGGGAGCCGCTTTTTCAGGTATTTTGGCTCCCGGTCTGCTTTGACTTAATAAAAGGCTTGCATAAGAGATAGGGGACTGCAAACTTGCGATTGATTAGAGGACTTACGATTGATTTGGATCAATCACAACTCTTTATAAGACGGGCCAGGACTAAAACTTAGACAAAAGAATATGAAGGACTAGGACTAGAGTGTATTTGCCTTGATTCCATGAGAACTTATATTCTCTGTATTAAACAATGAACAGTGCACGTTTGAACAACAAAATAACCAATTACCCTCTTGTTAATACTGCCCTAACCCTAACCCCACTTGAAAAATTGAGTTGTATTCTGATTTCATATCATCAAGTTATCAAACTATGTTATTCACATTCACCCAAAGAAACAATAAATATTTTCTTTCTGCATAATGTCATCAGGTGACATTTTTTCATTAAGGACTTGTTTCATGCTTGAAAAAAAATGTTTGATTTTTTTGTAGCCCTGAAATTTGATAGACTTTACCAGTAACTTGTATACAACATACAAACAACAATTCAGAAGAATCAAAGGAACTGTTTTTTTCTTCACCCCAAGTGAGAGAAAGTGTGTACCCTGATTGTAAAATAACCCATAAGTTGAAGCACCTCACGGAGATGATGTCTTACCTGGGTGAGATAGTAGACACAACCTATAGGCAGACCTGGTTTCTCATTCACACAAACAACCTGACCATAGTTTGTGTAGGGACACCAACTCAGTGCTAAGATACCCTGAATAGTGAAGATAACATGGTATCATTATAACATTAATATTAATAATGAACTGTACATTTAAATTTGGCTACAAATTATACAAAGAATATGTGTACAGGTACATGCAGGATTGAAAAAGAATGAAAATGATTTTTTTTTCCTGATGGCATTTTCAAATTCCATGATCATTGTTCACCATTTGTCCAGTATGAAATGCCTTGAAGCAGGACTGCATTACTTGTAGGTACTTGCACCCTCTATACAGTGCGTCCCAGAAAAAACAAAACCGAGAATTATCGATGTTTTATCATAACTTAGTCAAATTTATAATTAATAAATGACACTTATTTGGAAAGCTCAGACCCTCTTCTTTCATTTGATGCAACTCATATGATGCATATTTCACGCATGAGTGATAACAATGAATTTGAAGAGAGGCAACTAAAAAGTCATTTGGCGGACGGTACCTGAATTTCAAAGAGAAAATCATATTTCTAGAAAGTTGAGTTTCTGCCCTTTCATATGACACCTCAGTTAGGAAAAATGAGCTAGGAATTAATGATGGATTAAAATGAATTTGAAAAGAGGAAACCAAAAATTCCCTACCTTTTTCCTGATTTCCCTACCTCTTCCTTGACTGGTCCTCACTAAATCATTATAATGCATGGGCAATTTAGAAACATAAGAGACAGACGACTCACTATCTTTGGCAAGACATTTTTCACATTGAATGCCAGCGGCACTGCAACCTCCATGCTGTGATGGTCATAGACCTCCAGATTGCCTAGAAGGCACCCCTTCCCCGGTACGACGTCCTGGCCGTTGTGGATGAGATACGAACAGGCTAGTTCCAGAGGTAGAGGGCAACCCATCATGGTCTCTATGGTGTCCAACTCACTTTGCTCTACAGGACCTGATAAAAGAAAAGACAATAAAACCTGATTTAGCATCCATATGTCCATGAAGAGTTGGCTCAGTTGGTAAAGTGTCTGCCTGTCAAACCAAAGATTGTGGGTTTGAATCCAACCCAGGCGGATGACTCAAGCCTGCATTGAGTGTTAACGTGCCCCTCCCCTTGTTTCATAGACGCAGGCTATGTAAAGTGAAAAACCCTCCATCCCTCGGATAGGACGTTAAATGGAGGCCCCGTGTAGAGGAGAGTCACCACCTCTGCACGTTAGGAACCCACTGCACTATTCGTAAAAGGAGTAGGGGGAAACCTGGTGTAGTGGTCCACCTGCACACCCCCAATCAATTACACCAGGATGAGAGACCCAAGGGTTACAGTGATTCAGTACGCTTTTTGCCTCCCAGGCACAGTTGACACCAAATACTTAATACACATGCACATTTCACACATTAACACAACTAGAAACAGTTTGTATAACTCTTCACACTTCTAAAAATTGTTTATATCAATACCTCTGAGAGATGTCCTGGTGCCTGGACTCCTTTCCTCCAGGGCCTTCTCTATCCTGTTCCATGCAGACTTGACCGAGGCATAGCAACCCATGTACTTGCCCCATTTCTTGTGCCAGGCAAAGAAGTTTTCCTTCCATGAATCTGATGAATGCACTCTCCTGGAGAGAACAAGACATCGGGGGGTCAGTGACACAAAGACGTAACTCCATTTTGGCCATTTTGAGAAAAAGTGGTTAATGTGTCACTGAGCTATGTTTCACAAGCAATAACTTCAATGGGGGGGGGGGGGATGTTGGGTGGAGTTAAGTCTTTGTGTTTCCTGGAAAGCCCACATTTTTTCTGAACATTTTGATATCAAATACTCCTTTTGGCAAAATATGGAGTCACGTCTTTGTGTCACTGAACCCTCGATATGAGGGAAAATCAGAATGCCTCCTTGAAAGACTGCCATACAAGCATAGCTAAAAATAAAAACCAGTTTCCTGGCAGTCTCGCACATATGGCTATCCTTGTAAATGTCCATGTAAGACTAAAAGCCCTAAAATGTCCAACTTTTAACAAGGGGGTTATGTATAAAAATACTGTAAATATAAATCCGGCCCCCCCCCCCCCCCCCAATCTTATGATAAGGAGTAAGATTGCCTTGTTGCAAGGTTTAAGGGTTTGTTTTTCATTGACTGCACCATCATTAACCAGCATTTTGTATTCTATCTAATAGCCAAAATATCCAAAGCACCACATCCATTACTCTTTTCTTCATTTAAATTTGCTACCATGCATAACTTCCTGGACTTTATTAAACTTTCTTTTAAGAAAAAGTAAAGAGGCTTATGACAATTATTAGAACTCACTCTGTGTCCAACCAGTATAGGACTGAAAGCTTCTTCCAGATGTTCTCAGAGTTTGAAAGCTGATTTAATCTTTGGCATGTGCATGCTACACACCTGTACAGGGTCAAACAAAATATGAAAGAAATTACTGCTTTAGGAGTTAACAAATGTTCATGTTCCAATGGAGTGGATTCATAAATATAAAAGCAAAAGTTCCTTCTCTAACTTGAGGAAACAGCCTCTAGCCACAGAGTGGTGTCCCACTGAAGTTTACCACCAAGGTATCTAGTGGGGAACATCTACACTGCTACGGTCAAAAAGGTTCGTACGAACAATAATTTTGTACGAAGCTCCGTTTTTTCCATTGTCTTCCCGAACTTCCATTGTCTGAAAATCATTCGTATGGCGTTCGTAAGCAGTTCGTAATGGCATTTGAGACCGAGGCTTTATGTAGACATGCAATGAAGTTAGATTTTAAGGTAGGAGGGCATTTACAAGACCATCGATGGTCAAGGCAAGTGAATATACGTGAATAAAAATGTATTTGCTAGCGTTACATCGTATAGCTGGCAAATGTTGTTTATACAGCAATAAGTGGGAACAACTCTAATTGTTATCTGACATGATTGCGTCAAAGGTGTTTAATTTTAATATGAAAAGAAGGATGCGAAATAAGGGTGCGGTGTATAGGAAGTCATTCTAGCCTTCCACGGTCGCACACTAGCAGATTTTTAAAGAGTCTCCAGCTATATTACTACGCCTATTTTCGAACATGGATGGTGGATCCGCAAATGTTTCTGAACTTATTGATTCAAAATTAAACCAGTCGCAAAATACGATTGCTAACAGGCTAGGACAGGTTCTAATAGGGTGAGCAATTTTCAC